>JABVXS010000171.1:0-47771 GCA_013365335.1 Madathamugadia hiepei
GGGAAGAAGCAAACCAAATTTAGAGATAAAGGAATGATGGAAAAAATTGCACAAACCTAAATCGGATGAAGAGAAAAAAATTTTTACACAGAACTGATGTAAAGAACTATACAATAAATGAACAAAAACCGATTTTCATGAGAACTTGACTAAAATAGACAGATAACACTGCGATACTCGTTTGAGGTCCGAATTTCATAAAAAAAAGAAAAAAATGACGTCAAGTTGGCATCTTCCTTTACACGATAGATATCATGTCTAGTATACTAGGCCAGATTTTCATAAAAAAAAAAGACTGTCTGGCACCACATATTTCCTATGAAAATTCAAACCGATGTCAAAGTCTAGACTGTTCTTCTCTTTCTTCTGGAAAGTCAGAGTTTATTCCCTACAATGTTAAGGAAGTGGATTCCCTGCATTCAAAACTATCTTAGCTGAAATCTCCAAAATGGAGCAAATGTGCTTCGTAAGAACGGTCAAATTAAAGAATACCAAAATTCATGTTAAGGAAGAAGAAAATTGTTGAAAGGGCAAATATCAAAATTCCAGATTTTGGGCGACCAGCTTATCCACATCTGCAAACACTGCAACACCAAGCTGCACTGCTGATAAATCACTACGAAGCTTCCGTGCAGTACGGAAATGTATTGAGAGCAGCGATTCACGCGGAGAGCCCATGTACTCTGCAAAAAAAAATTTTTGAACAAACTGCTAATTGTTTTGTTATGGGTATCCTTTAGTACCAACCAGACAAGAAAACACTTAGTAGGACTACAAACAAATACATTTGCAATGACAAACTCAAGTGTCTACAACGAATCCATCTCAAATATAAGCTGAAGACAATAAAGGTAGAGTATCTGGATGCTTGGTTTCCGATCACAACAAAATAAATGACCTTTTCGAACAAAAAGCACAAAGCAATTTGCTTCACTATTAATTTACATATCATTGATTTCATCGAAAACCGAAGCAAAAAATAACCTCGCAAGGCGCTATTTAATCCATTGGCCGCTTGCACACGCTGCACTTGTTCAAGCAAATAGCGAAGAGATGTATCCAAAGGTTTTGTATGACAGATCAAGGCAAGGATATCCTGGAAAATGAAAGCTAAATATCTACACTAAATACATTGTGAAACTTGAACACAATGACTTCTGCATGTCCATATTTTTCTCAGTTCCACATATAAATAACTGTCCTTCAAAATCTATTACAAACCGAATTATAATCACACGCAAAGAAAAAATGATAAACATGTTTCAAAACCGAAAAAACCCACATGCATCCGGCGGACCAAATCATCAGGGGGGTTTGCTATTTCTTGAAATAAAGAATTAATTTCTCGACCAAGTTTGAGTAGCTTTTCTATTTCACCACATTCCATCATATCTTTCGGATCACCACCTGTCCATCCTCGACATGAAGTAAATGCTCGTTCAGCACCACCAATTACATCTTGATGCGTATCACCGTAAGATGGGTCTTAACACAAAGGATGAAATAATTCTGAATTTGAGAAAATAAAATTTTGACAAAAAATCACTACATTTGAAGCACCAAAAGACTGATGTAGCATCCAAACTCTAAACCTTGATCTTCGTTAATGATAGTAGTTGCTGATATTACTGATTGAGATAAACCGTTTGATACAGAACCATTACTCGCTGTAGCACTTCCATTAGTTGCTGAAGTAAATTTACTTCGTCCGTAATACTAATTTTTGTTAAGCACCGCAATAAAAAATTTCCATTCAATCTTATTTAAAAGCTGAACTTGAATCTATTAAAAGTATTAAACAAGTATAAAAAAATTAAATCTAACCGTAAGCTGTTCCATTTGATGAGAAAGAGTGACCAGATACAATGTTATCATCCACTGCTCCATCAACCGACATGTTACTAAAATTAATATACACCAATTATCAAATACCTACGCAATGATTCTGAAAATTAGCCGTTCAAATGTGATGAAATCTTACCGAATAACAGAACTGTCTTCCTGCGAACGAGCAAATTGGCTCGATTCCGTTTGTACTCTCTCATTTCCCGTACGCGACCGACGAGTCACACACATAAAAGGTTCTAAAAATAAATTTCATACTATAAAAAAAAAAACTCAACATGGTTTTATTCAATTTTGTCCTTTAATGTACAGCATTATAACTCTGAACACAGCTTTATAATATTTTTATGCACTAACAAAACAATACTATACACAGTGAAAAACAAACCACATTCATCGCTCCGTCTTTTGAAAGGATTAATTGTACCCAAATTTTCATTACTGGCAGTAATTGTAAATGGATGCCCCTTTCTACTATAAATTTGAGCATATGAATCACCTCCTGCAAAACACTGTATTTATTACTAATAATTTTATCTGGAGTTACAGGGAAACACTTTCGAAATTCCACTTCCGTTAACAGTGCTAAGTTACTGTTATAAATACAAAACAAGGATGAAAAAAAAACTGCTCAAATAACGGATAGTCATCTATATGTGAAAATGCTGCTTGTTATTTCATATACCATTCCTCCATCTAGCTCCTTTAAAATCATCGAAATGTTGACCAGGCCCATATCAAAGAAAGTCTGTATTAACCTGAGATTGCTGAAAGACTACTTTGTGTTGGACGAGTTTCTTCTTTCGGGAGCAAACTAACCGTTGAATCAAGCAAACAAGACGAAGAAATTATGATCTGAAATTTGCAATTAGTTTCACAATCCAAAATAATACTAAGCCACCGTGAGGAACTTTTTACACTGGAAAAGTCTGCCTTGGAATATATGTTGATGTCATTTCCGGATGTTAA
This sequence comes from Madathamugadia hiepei, assembly GCA_013365335.1. Lineage (NCBI taxonomy): Eukaryota > Metazoa > Nematoda > Chromadorea > Rhabditida > Onchocercidae > Madathamugadia > Madathamugadia hiepei. Next base: position 2,815 of record JABVXS010000171.1, read on the forward strand.
AGAGAAAGAAGACGACTTTTCAAAATTTTGTCTTGAAAGGAAATATTCCATCATCGATGTACTGTCTTCCACAAACGAAGCGATTGCAAGTTTGCACCACCTTTGTAATAGTGCGTCAAGATGTAGACTGTTTGTTATGACCTTTTCTAGCTTATGTTAGAACTAACTGCAATCTTGAAAATACAAGAAACTTTTCAAAGATTTAACACTTTGAACATGACAACCATGTAATATCAAAAATAACAGCTCAAAAGGCACCCTTACACTGTTTGCTTTGGTATAAATCTCCACGTAATACTGACAATTTAATAGCAGCGCTAATTCTTTATTTTGCGCCAGCAAATTAGGGTATAAAGCGCGTACACGATCGATTGCTTTGCCAACTTCACCATCCAAAATCATTTGTTTCAATTCTGCAAATGGATACAGTAAAAAATTTGAGAAAATTACTGAAAATTGTCAAGTGGGAGAAAAGAAAATCGCTTGCAAATATTATTTAATTTACAAATACCCATGCAACAAATTATCAAATTCTTCAATACTAGCATTTGAAACATCCAAAGCTTCATTTTCCCATTTATACTATTGTTTTATAGAACCATTTCTTGAAATATCAATGTTTTGCACTACATAAAACTGCTAAATTTGCTGTGAAGTTTGAAGGAACCCTAAAAATAAAGACAGAAAAAATCTTTAAAATCAATAACATAACCCAATTTCAAGCTCCTAACGATTGTGCAATTTGAACATACAGATTACTGAATTTATTAATTGAGAAATCACTAATAATAAATTACAGGATTTTTTTTGAATTCCAAGCCAAAAAAACATATTGAAATTTAAAATGTCGCGAAAATTTGAAATTAAAATATCACAACCTCGACGTGTTTCTAAAATATCATCTGATTCCTCATTTCCTCCCTCCATTTGTACATCAGCATCAGCCAAATTTTGATCAACATGCTTCTTAAAAGCAGCTAATGCTCTTCCATAGCCCTCATGTAATAACCATGACGATATTGTGCTAAAGATAAGCCATGAAAACAAGAAAAGGCATTCTTCATACTTAAATTATCTTATGCTTTTATTTCAGCTTACGACTAAAACAGCGAATATTGAGCGTGCATTACTCACCGATCCATCCAACCCGTTTTTGCTTGTGGCAGCACAACTTGGCTTATTTGTTCGTATGTATAATTGCGAGCATCCTGAAAAACTTCAAGAATCTACACTATCATTTACTTTATTGGTGCTGCAAGAAAAAAAATTCCAAATTTTATAACTACAATTCAACATTCGGAACTTTCTTAAAAAATTGGTGTATTGTGTTGTATGATGTGTAGCCAACATTTAAGCATATTACACCTCTAACGGAGGTGATCTTCCGTTATTGTTCATGCATCTTTACTAAAATTAAACAGAATCACCTCCCAAAAAAATCATTACGATTACCAAGCAATCAGTTTGTTAACTTGATATCACTATTAATTATATCACTTCACTATTAACTTATTAAGTCTATTAATTTAATATCACTAAATTTCTTGATAGCAACAAAACCGAGACCAAGATCGTTCTCGAATTCATTTGAACAGAACTTAGATGAATTAGACTGATTTCTAACAACTGCACCAACAAATAAACAAATATTTTCATGTCTCGGAACCACAAAAGTTTTTTCAAAAGATTAATACTCCTGAGCATTTCTAATTCGCAACATCATCTATGAGCTACACATTGCACTGCACCTCATAATTTTTGTAGTTATCTTTATCGTACTGCACTGCCATTTCATTCAACTTTTCATTTTTATCGAGATTAAAAAGAAAAACTAGAATACATGGAAATAGCGCAGAACAGAAGAAAACGATGACCTTGAATTCTTTCTCGATGTCATATTTGAAAGGATACTGTCCAAAGTTCGAATCCGCAACAGCACCATGCTTTTGAAGGCCGATCATCGGATACAAATCAACAACATTTTCAACTTCCATTATAGCGATACCTATAGCAAAAATAACAAGGAGTACCAGTTTGAACGACCTTGGAAAGATTCATATTCATGAGAATAAACAAATCAATATCTTTTTTCATAAGAAGAATATATTTTTTATTGAAACTTCCTTTCTCCGATCAGTTTACGCAATCGATAATTGTCTTAAATGAGTCAGACCACAATTTCCAAAACCCAAATTATTACGAACTTATTGACTGCAAAACTTTACAGAAACTGAAAAATTAGCCTACTGATTCATTACTACTTGATAATGGTACACTTAATGAAATTTGAAGAGTCCCTTTTTAGTCACATACCGCCGTTAAGGAGACAATCTTATAAATAAGCAAAAAAAAAGCCGCATAATAAATCACTGGACCAACTTTCACTTCCATTTCTAAAGTGTAGCAACCAATAAACGCAATTACAACTAACCTAAGTGTCGCCCATTTTTGGTGAAAAATATTGATTTCCTAACAAAGTCTACACCACAACCAATGACATCGTTCATTTTAAATGTGGGTCCATATGCATGCCCCGTGCCCGATGAGCAGAAAAAATTACCATCGTCACCATGATAACCGTACGAAGCTCGGTCCCAGCCTAAACTTCATAATTATTGACTATAACCTTATTTTTCCACCTTGATATTCTCTTCACTCTTTTACAGCTGTAATACAGTATAACAACGTAGATCGATACTCATAAAATTCTACAAGTATCATGAGATCACCACAGTGCGGTTGGATTCTTATTTTCTTTTAAAATTTAAATCTCGACGTAAATGACCAGTAGCACACATGAAGTGAACATATGGCTCATGTCCATCGCTAAACGCCTAAAGAAAGGAATGCCCTTTTAAAAATTAAGTTTTCTAGATGAGACAAAACTAAGCACATTCCTCCAAAACTTTATTGCAAACACTACAAGAAATTAAAACCTGGCAATCTATTCAGATCGACATTTCGCTCACATAACCCAACACCCATACAACATTCAGCTCCGCTACATGCTACTGTTACTTCGAAATAGTAAACACCACATGTTATCGGAATCGGATGATCGGTGCGCACCGCTGCAGCATCTTTTGCATTCAGCTCTTGATTTGGATCACCACTATCTGAAAAAAAATAAAGAACAAAATTTAAGCCACTAAATGAAAAAAAAAAACACGAGAGTTTTAAAAAATGAAACTTATGCAACGATCAAGAAGCCATATTTTAAAATTGCAAACAATATTTACCAGCATAAGCGACGTTACGATAATCATTTGTGACAACTAACGATGCCGCTTTATCCTGATGACTCCAGTGTGTCGGCAGTGGTGTTTTCTGGAAGAATTTTAAAAACTATGAAAACATATAAAACAGGTTGTTTCACTCAATGCGTTAAAAAATGCATCAATACCCATTTTTGCCCAACTTCATTACATTTCTTTCTGCAAGCAAAACTGCTAGCAAAAAAATTTGCGTCCGACATCTGACTTTGTGCAATTTCAAACGTATAAAGACACATCATCCAAAACCATATTCAAGTTTCACTTTTTGTAATAATTGCAATATCTCACAGCTAGGTATTAAATTTCCGAAAACAATATACCTCACTCACAGTACACATGGAAAAAAAATTCATTCACAATCGTAGAAAAAATTTCTAAACGTGATCATAAAAACCTAACATGAAGTACTGCTACACACCTTGTGATCTACAAACGGATAAAGCTGCATCAAACGCGTGTTGATTTCGTTGGGACGTTCTCCAGCACATAGAACTTTATATCGCGGTCTCCTACGTCTCACTGTCGGGTCAGGACTTAAGCTTTTCATCTCAACAACATCCTCCAACGGTGCATCCTCAATATCCTGCAGAAATCATGCTCCTTGAATATGCAAAACTCCTAAAATTTTCATGTCACCCTCAGCAAATTGATTCCCGACTTGCAAATGAGCTTATAACGACATTGAAGAACCTTGAAATTCATATTCGTCGTTTTCGGTTCTAGAACTTGAACTATTCAATACAAGAGTCTCAGAACTGCAGGATTTCTTTTTGTCAGGTCAGGATTTTTTTTTTTGTCAATACGTGAATTACATGGTGGTAACACAAATTGCTAAAAAAGTTGAGTGGAAGATTTCATACTGAGACAATGAACTGAATACTGGTCACGCAGTATCTTATACATCAGAATTTTTTCAGTTTCATTATCAAATTCATAATAAATCTTCCAAAACAAAAAGAAAAAATATTCCCAAGTAGGACACAACTTGGCCAAAGCTTAGACTCGAGCATTTTTAAAATGATTATTCAGCAACTCATTGCGTATGCAATTTCTTCAAATCCATTCAGGACAAATTAATTTGAAGCAGAATCCATCCCTGAGAAAGCTTATAAAAATGTTTATAATAAGAAAATCACATTTTGTATTACTTCAACTTCCATAGCCATTTCTGCTTTACTTTCCGTGCCTCGAAAAAAAACAACAACCGGCCACACCACCTCACAACCGAGAGATCGACACTTCTCGACCCCGGATATCTCGAGTTGCAGATTCTATCTGCAAAATGAAAATTTCTCGAGTCAAGAAGAATTCTGGAAATTTCGAAAATCCCAAGTACTAAAGCCAGGATCCCTGACTTGACATTTATTTGATGCCCTTATCTTTATAAGTAATTTAAAGCACCTTCTTAGAAGTCGATTTATATTAATTCATGCCTACTGGACTGAAATATTATTTCGTCCCAAATTAATTTTTTTTTCTGACAAAGAAAAACTGAGAAAACAATAAGCGCAATGAAATATATTAGTGTCCAAAATGGCAAAATTATCTCAACAAATAACACAACGTATAAGCGAAAAATTATTGATTTGTTATGAAACAGGTTCCGATATATAAAATGCGACATAATTTTTACTATGAAGTAATTTTTTTTTTTTAATGAATGGATTTTTTTTTTAATTCGTTTTTTGTAAAGCCAAAAATATTTGGAATTAAATCGATGAAAAATAAATAAAAATTGCGGCGCAACAACGAAATTCTATGAAAAGAATGAGCCCAAATTTCGTGAATACGCAGAATAATCGATTGGAATTTCTACCACACAAAATTGCTCATCACCTGCCCTTCCTCAAACATTCGAAATTGTCCCGAAGAAACTGCACAGCACGGTGGACTCGTCCACATTTATTGATCACCGAACTGAATATTTTGCTTGGTGCAAAGCAGCTGATTTAACTAAGACCGTATGTAAGTTAGCGTGCTAAGACCCAAACAGGCAAGTTTAAGATTGGTGAAGTGAAAGAAAAAAAACAAAACAAAAGGTAGATGATGGTAATTGTCAATTGGTCTCTTATCGCCTCGTTAGTTTCTTTGTTTTGTTTTAGCGTTTGTCCCGCTTTCTGTGGAGCATTGTCTTCCTACATCCGGCTCCATAGATGCATGTTGCTGTTGTGTTCCATTTCCCTTGTTATTGTGTTTTTGGACTCAGGGCGATACTTTTTGTCCATTTCATCCAGGTGGCGTAGAATCCTTCTTCCTTACGACCATTTCGGGAGATTGTTGAGCCAAGGTATTTGAAACTGTTGCATCGCATTCTTCTTGCGACTATCGCTGCCCAACCGATCCGTCGCAAAGGTTTGTCGTCGGCGATAACATTCATTAGTATCTAATTAATTTTTTTGGATTGAAAAAATAAAATAAAAAATTTTTTTTAGTACTGTGTTAACATGATTCCTTTACAACGAAAGAATTGATAAGAAGGTAGAATGAACAATTTAAAAAAAAAAACTTGAAAAAGCTGTTTATCACTTTATCCATTATCGTTTCATCATTTACAATTAAATTAATCGTGCAATTAATTAATGAGATTGTAAATTAATTAGGCTTTTTTATATTTGTATCGATCGTAAGTGGTCGGTCCTCGACGACAGACCTTAGCGACGGGTCGGTCGGTTGTTGGCCAAATCTAATCGCAATCGCATGAATGCTAGGGCTTACTGCAACGATGACGCGCATGGACAAGACCTGGTATATGCGAATAATGAGCAAGGATTTATGGCTCATGGAAGAAGCACAGAACTGTGACGTGGATGCAACGCTCTACAATGGCGGACCCTACGACTACGTGGGACAAACGCTAAGAAGAAGAAGATAAATTAATTAGATCATTCTTCTTCTTCTTCTTCTAGATCATTGAAAAAAAAAACAACCAATATTATTTCTTCAACAAATGACATTTATGGCTATAGGCTATAGTGATAATAATGATTTAAAAAACAAACAAACTGATTACTTGCTGTTTGGCATGAAAAATCTTTTGATATGTGCCGCTATTTATAAAATGTTGTTATGATAAGGTTAAAATCTTTCTTTAATATACAAAATATAATGATGATACATTATTAGCTCGTACAATCAGCGAAGGATAATTTCCATCCAAAATTTAACTTCTTCTTAGCGTTTGTCCCACGTGGTTGGAGGGTCCGCTATTGTGGAGCGTCGTCTGCACGTCACAGTTCTGTGCATCGTCCATAAGTGAGAAACCCCTGCTCATGATTGGCATAAACCAGATCTTGTCGATGCACTTCATCGTTGAAGTACTCCCTAGCATTTATGCGATTGCGACTAGATTTGCCCGACCGACTCGTCGCTAAGGTTTGTCGTTGGGAACCGACCACTTACGATCGATACAAATATGTATGCTGATGTTTGCAAGCTATTGGGTAAATATTCCAAACATATCAAATTGATTGATTCAGTGATATCTCGGTGGTTTACGATATTTTTCAAATTCTGTCCTTCAAAAAAAAAAACAAACATTTCGATTTTTTCTCATCTAATGAAAAACTTGTTAAAGTTTTTTTTTTTTTTTCGTTTCGAACAAAGTTTATGGATTTTGTGTGTAATCTAGAAGTTCCCCTAATTTACCGTTAAGTCAATTTATCTAAATTTGCCCGACCGACTCCTTGCTAAGTTCTGTTGTCTGGAACCGACCGCTTAAGGTCGATTCAAATATTAAATTCCATCCAGAATTTTAACTATAGAATCCTTTTGTTTCCTCCTTCCTGCACAACTTATATCATTTTTGCAAAAATTATTTTACCAAAATAATTGATTAATTATTGTGATTAACATTACAGCTTTTTCAACCCCTCCTTCATGTTACTGCCCGTATAAACTCTTATCCATGAATGCAATTTGAGAATTTATCATCAAAATAAATAATTGCCTTCAGCATTTAGAAATAAATTTGAGTTAAAAATACAAAACTAGTCGTAGAGGTATCCTTATTCTTCCTTTCTCTCTCTCTCTCTTTCCTTTTTATTTGAATGAATTGAATTTCAAATAATTATCCCGGCACTATTATTATCCTTTTCTTTCTCTGAAAATTTTCAAAAAGCTGAAACGACGGGTCGGTCGGGTAACGATAGTCGCAAGAATGAGATACAACAGTTTCAAATACATTGACTCAACAATCTCCGACAATGGCCGTGTGAAAGAAGAAATCTACGCCACCTGGATGGAATCGCCTCTAAAGCACAATAACAAGGGGAATGGAAGACAACAACAACTTGCATCTATGGAGCCGCACGTATGAAGACAATGCTCCACAGAAGCGGACCCCGCAACCAAGCAGGACAAACGCTAAGGAAAGAAAAGAATTAAATTATAAAAACAAATCAACCATTCTACCTGCATTTTTGCCGAGGTTGCTAGCAAATAATTTTCCGGCTTAGAATTTTTTCTCCGTATTAGTGCATCACTTCTACCATTTCCATTATTGACACTGTCTGCAAAAGTAATTTTAAAAATTTGAAAAACTTTCCAAACATATTGCAAGACTCTTTCTGTCCTCAACTGAAAAAGTTATTAATAGAACGATGACAAAGAGGGAAACGACGGTAAACAACAACTGGGAACTAATTTCATGCTACGAAAAGAAAGGTAGAAAGACCGTATAAAAACAGAATCCTAGACATCTGCTCAGGTACTGCAGGTGTTTCATAAATCTATTCAAAATGTGCACCGAAATGTTTCAATGTTCCTTCGAATAATTTGTCTCCTTTTGTATAGCTGCAAAAAAATTTGAAAAGTTTTAAGATAGAGAAGAAGAGAGAGAGAGAGAGAAAGAGCGGAGAAGGATGAAGAGAAGTACGGTATGATAACATAAAAGCCAAAATAAATATCAGCACGAACGAAAAGAAATTAAGCTAACCAGTTCGATTCAGGGCTGCAGGTAAAATCAGTAATCCCAGTGCAAACGTGAGACAGGTAAGAAAATATCGGAACATTTACTTTCTTTTATTAAATTTCGATCAAATTCCAGGCTTGAAACAATTGTTTTGAGCGATAAATTTGTCCAGCAGGAAATTGTAATGATGAAAATAATTACAGCTACTCTAAATGATTTTCAAATTATTCAGATAAATTTTTATTTGAAAATATTTTAAAAAACCTTCAATTGCTTTCATTCTATTGACGTGCCTATTGAAAGCAATGTATCACCTGAAATTATAATTAAATCAACAAAGAAATTTAATTAGTAGCTAAATCACTGGCAGAATCAATCGTATCACCAATTCAATAAAATTGTCAAATTTTGCATAAAAAAACGGAACTTTGGACAAAATAAAAATAACATTTGCAATGTAATCAAAATTAAAAGTTCAAAATCAACTTATATTCCAAAAAGTGCAAAATTTGAATTACTTAAATAAATATTTTAATCAAAAAAAAACTCAAAAAATTTAGCTAAATATCATTTCAAAGAAAATTAACACTAATTATTCAGTGATCGTTTATTAATTATTCATTTAACAGCAACTTTAATTGATGAACTTTTAGCTGCAAGCGAATTTAAAAATCTTGCGGAAAATTTTCAACAAATATCTCAAAAATAATTAACTACCAAAAAAAATTTTTGTTGGTAATATTACGGTATGAAATGCTTCACAACAGCCATTTAATAATTAATTATTCGACTATTCCACCGATAATTATTTACCAAATAACTTAATTGTTGGTTATTTCATCGATGAATCAATTATTGCATAGTTTATGCTGTTATGTATGCCGTACCGCTAAATACCCTTCATGCAAACAATTACTGGGAGAACTGGTGATATCCGCCTTCAAATTCAAAGTTAAATTTCATTTCAAATCTTTGATCTTGAATTAAATCTAAGCAGCGTTTTGATTGAAAAGACCTTTTAAAAATTATTTGATTAAAATAAATTTAATCGTTTATTCATTGATCAGCATTCATGCAGCAATGAAATGGAGTAATTTTATAATAAAAGTTAAATAGCACGTGAAGAGAGAATTAATCCATAAAAAATTTCTCATCAAAATTCTATGAAATTTTTTTATTTTGAAGTGAACAGAACTGAAATTTTAATTCTCTAATTAAAATTAATTATTGACAAAATAATAATAACAATAACAATTATTTTGCTGGGAATTGTTCATCAATATTGGTTTGTTAAACATAATTAGTGCAAAATCAGGTTGAACAAAATTGCTAATTAATTTGACTCATAATTTAATTTTAAATTTACTGAGCTATATTTCGTTAAGCAAATGCTTGCTTTACATTTGATTTTCATTTAAAATGATTTTGATATTAGAATGGTAAGAAAGTCAGAAAGTTCAGAATTAATTATTTATCTGAAGTTATAGATTAAATTTAAATATTATTAGAATAACCCACTTGAAATTTAGAATGTTAATTTTATGAAAAAATTTTGGGATTTATTCCATTTAAACTAGATTGAAAATTGAAGTAATTTTTTTCTTAATGAATTAAATGTTTGATAAGAATGGATCATATCGATTGGTGGTGATCAAAACATTGATAAATCATTGACCATAATTTTATTCAAACAGCACAAGACGAAAGGTTTTGAAAGCCTTTTTCAATTAATTAAGGAACACAGTATATCATCATGAAAAATGATGGCAGTAAAATCGTTTAATTTCAACAGTGATATATATATATGTTAATTGTTCGTCATGAATATTTGAAAAGCTGATAAGCTTTCAGCAGACTCATATATCATTTGAAGAATTCGTCATGAATGGCCGGCCCACCTGCACCACCGGAAGTTCTCCACCATTCCAATTCAAAAAATTCCCAACGAACAAAAAGGAAATATTGAATGGTGGATATTTGTTTGAAATCATTCATAATTATTGCTGAAATTCTAATAAAACTGGAATTGAAGTTTTTATTTTGAAAGTGCAAATTGCTTTCAAAAGTATTTTTGAAAGCAATCGCATTAGTTTGAATTTGAAATTTTTACTAATTTTATGAAATTTCAAGTGTTTAATCCAACAGTATTTATTCATCCCTGAAATAATTATTAACGTTTCCAATTGAATAATTTTTGTGTTTTCTATTGAATTTTCTATGAATATTTAAGCACGAAAAGTGATAAAAGTTCAATTCGAAAGATTCATTAAGTTAATTATTTTTAATAATAAAACGAATAATTTAGTGTTAATTGCCTGCTATGAAGACAACAACACGTACATGTATAAGCGTTTAATTTTTATCAATAAAAGGTCATTTAACAAATAAGTTGTTATTTAATTAATAAGTTAAGTATTGTTTTAAAATTTCATTTGCTCTTTTTCAAGTGAACTAAAATTCGAGTTTTTTTTTCTTGAAAAGCAATTTCTATCCGAATAAAGTTGATGGTATAGTTAATTGTAATTGAAATTTTATGCAAGTAAAAAAAAATTTTTTTTTGGAAATGAAATTAAAATTTTTAAATTTATTTTTTTCAGTGAAATTACCTTCTAATAAAATGCTAAACATCGACAACCAAATAACCGACCAAATTAAAAGCTTCATTTTAATTTCCAACAATTGAAACTTTTTGCCGCCGCGTTTGTCTCTGCAAAAGAATTGCCAATTATTCGGAGAGAAATTGAGGTACCACGATATTCTGCAGGTCTCTTTCGGTATGCTTTGCTCACTGACAATTAGCTGCACTTCTCACGGTTTAGTTTTTGTGCTTTTCAGACTATAATTCTTTAATCCTTTAGTAGAATTTCTTGGTACAATCTCTCTCACTGATAGTTCACTAATTAATTATAATAATTAAATTCTTATTTCTGATACAACTTTTTCCTTGATACTTCAGCTTTGTTTCCCACGATAATTATTAGTATTTCACATAATTATCCTCCGTAACAATCATTTTTCATTTCACTTCTACCCCTCTTTCCCATTAAACAAAAAGAAACAAAGCCTTGGCAGGAACAAAATTAACCTGTAATTAACCTGCTTACGCAAATTAGTTTTAAAATGTTGTCAGCAAAACAATTCGTAATAAAATTTCTTGCTTCAAATGCATTTTAGAAGCTTTAATCAACTCAAATTTCAAACTGAAGTTTTAATTGACAGTTACCGCCACATTTAAAAAAATTTCGTTCTTGCTGAAATTTCTAAACTTCTTTGATTACTAAACGACGCTTATTGCAAAAATATTCACCAAATTTGATTTCAAAATTTTTTTTAAACTTTCACAATTGAATTTTAAAAAAGTTTGGAAAATAAAAATCTTAGGAACTTAAATGTCGAACTCATCATCATTTTGAGTTAATTAGGTAATTATAATACAGCCCAAGTACTTTTGAACAAGTTAACCTTAATTTAACTGATTGATATGTTATAATATTCATGCTTCTATTTCAGAATCTTCTTATTCAAAGTAACTTTGCAAACTTCGGGACGGAAGTTTCGAACGTAAAGTTCTCAACGTCAGTTTCAAGCACTCATAAAATTTACTTAATTTATGATTCGTTGTATTGTAAAGCAAATTAGTCTTGGTTTAACTAATAAATTACTTAGTTCGAAGCATATATTTTATATGCCATAATTGAAATCTGTAAACAAATTTTCTGTTTTAAAAAGCTTTCACATTTTAAAAATTATTTTTCGAGCTTCGAGAATTCCTGACCCCCCACCATAGTTTATCCCTGCTTTGTGTGTACACAATTGAGCAACCTAAATTAATTAAAAAAAATTCAGGCAATCAGTTAGTACTAATATATATATGCAGTTATTCAAGATCCCATATCAAAATTAAAAAAAAAAAAAAAAATTTTTTTTAAATTGATTAATAAATGCACGATTTTCAACAAAAAAAATTTATGGTTAATTTTTATTTATTTACAAAGCAATAGTTTTGAACAATCATTTATAAAATTACATACTTTTACATGATATACTTCATTAACAATGTTTTATGATTTGAAAATAATTTTAAAATGATTCAAAATAAAAACATAAGAATTTCAAGAATTACTTGTTGAAAAGCTCGATATAAATTTACGACTAAAAAATTGAAATAAATTACAAAAATGATACAAAATATGTTCAAAAAACAATTAAGAAATAATAATCACAATATAATAATATCGTCAAATTTTATCGATAATAGTTTCCTTCGGATAAGAAAAAAAATGAATAAAAGACTGGTTCGACTGAAAAAATTTTTTGAAAGAATTCAAGAAAAATGACGAAGAGGCTGAAGAAAGAAAAGACAAACTAATATAATCAAGAATTTTTTTCAAAAAAAAATAGATTATTCGTTCCTAGAATTCATGTAAAATTTCCTCCAAAAAAGCGCGAAAATACCTTTTGTGTAAATCTTCTTTGACTATTTGAAATTTAAATTTAAAGTAGTTAAAATTCATCTATCAAAAGAGTGATTAAAAGATTGCACAAATTTTGTGACTAATCCGCTAATGAGAAATTCCATTTTCATTTATATGAATTGCTAATGTATACAATTTTAATCTACTTGAAATATTCTACACAAAATAATAGATACTTGACAAATGGCAAAATGTTATGGTAATCCAATCATCTCGACATGAATCGTTAACTTCAGTTAAAATCAAATTTTATGATTAACGTATCCTTGACAAGATGCTTTCAACATTCTGAAATGGAATGTTAGAATTTTCCAATTTAAAAAACGTCTTCAAATAACACAGAAGCAAAAGATGTTTCGTCTGAAAAACCTACGAAGAGCTTAGTTCAGAATAGATCGTAGGTTAGTAAGTGATTAGAAAATGAAAATGATATCGCAAGAGATCGAATCCTGATATAATTGATAAATATATAACAACATAACACCATAAGCAATTAGAAATAAATTATAGACGAATCCTGTTGTTAATTAAGCATGATGATTTGACATCCTGGCACACTGGACACTTGATCACCACGATGTTTGAAATTCTGGACGGGTCAACGGATAGGGTTCAACGATTCTCTGCTCTCATAAATATGACTAAACTACTTGCATACCTGAAAATTGATTAAGCACACGTAGTCTCGTAATAAACTCTTGTAAAATCTTAGAATTGTGACAATCTCTGCTTCAGTTTTACCTATATTTATATTATGAAATACTGAAATTTGTATTCTTCTCTAAAACCCTTACTTATTATTTTAATTATTGAGACAGAATGAAATGTAGTAAATTTTGTACGATAAATTTTTTCAAAAATACTTTTACAATCCCTCTTCTCCCACCCCCGATATTTGATTCCAAACTTCCCTTTAGAAATGTCTGTCATTTTGAACTCATGAATTTATATTGAATACGTGCAATTTAAATCATTAAAAGAAACATGCAGAAGTGAGAGTATACCGTTTCCATGTTTAATGATCTGCTTTGTTTTAAATGCTATTCCTAGTGGCTGTTGCGCAGATGATACTGTAGGATGACAAATGTTGAAATGACTTGGAAGGTTGTCATGCGATGACAATATGTCTGGTTCCTGCTGCAAAAATTATTTATGAGACAAACTGCGTTAAAAGTTCTATGATCTCTTTCAAGTACTTGACAAATTTTGCATCTGAAAAAACTTGATTACACTGTCAAAAAATTTCTGAAACTATGTGAATACATATGTTGCAATAGAATTAAAGTATTAAAAATTTGAATGAAAATTGAGATCTATTCTTCTAATGATAACCTCGACTCAATCTACGTATCACTACTTACTTTATTTGGAAAAGAAAGCTGCGATTCATGCAACTTCTGCTCATTATTTTGCAGAATAGGTTGATGCAAATGCTGCTTGTTTTCAACTTTTCCATCCATCGTATCCTGCTTCTGCTTTTTTGTTATTGCTGACAATTTTTCACTCTTATCAAAATACCACACCGTTATGGCATAACTAAAATCAAAATTCAAACAGTTACACTCTGTAACAATTATGTTTAACATCAAGCGTTTCAGGTTGGAAATCTGAAGTAGTAGGATTAATAATGATCACTATTCTCCAAGAAGGGTAAACTGAATGTAGAAGTTTCTCACTCAAAATTTTCAAAAACTCGACAATAAACTTTAAAAACTACCGATCCCGATATACTGGCCGAACTTCATGAGGATTTCGACGATCTGACCATAACAATAACAATCGATCAGCAAGTGGCTCGATATCCAGTGGGACACCTGATGTTTGAGGAAAAAGCCTGAAGCAACCACCATCCTGGAAATTATACAGTAAGCGAAAAAAAAAATTGATCAAGAAATGAAATAAACTAATATTGTCCAAATTTGTTTGTATAATTAAAGCCAATTTTCAAAATTACAAATTCATTTTACCTTTTCGGCATTCCAATTTTGATTACAATAATAAATAGCTGTAATACAACGACCATCTCTCATAGGATTATCAATATGCTTGACATAATGTGTTCCATTCGATGGATATATTGCGAGCATTGCCTTAACAAATAGTGCTACAGCAAAACAGCCCAGAAGTCATTTAGAAAAAAATTGCGTTGAAAGGAAATCAAAATGAACTGATACTTTGTAAAAAGTAATTTTTTTTGCATAAAAATTTTATTTTCATAAACAACTGCGATATCCTTTCTCCCTTTCTCCAAATTTACACAATACATGATGAAATATTTCTTCCTGCATTGTGGATAACTTATACGTGACCTTATTCGTCAAACATGAGGATTCGTTGGTCAAAATCAGAAATTAGGATAAGAAGAGAGAAGGAAGAATATTGAAAAAAATCCAGATATGATCTGCCATAAATAATTAAAGTTTTCATTGATTTGAGTCTTCCAAACAATCAAAATAAAGTTAAAATTTGAAAAAAATTCCTTAGTCCCAAATAGCACTGAAATTTGCACGTTGTTTAATTAGTATCAGGTAACAGTAAAAACATTCGTAGAAATCACGTAAATGAACAAGAAAAAGGTAACAGCAATTACCCGTGAGCGTCCATTAATTTCATAAGGTACGCGACCATTAAAATTAACAATGATCGAATCAATCATTGAGACAAGCAAACGAACTGTCACTGCCACATTTACCCGTTCATCATTGCTGTCAAACCAATAAACCTGAAATTAATGGTATCTTTTTTCAGTAAAATTAATTCAATCAGAGAAGTTGAAAAAGAACTTTTATTGCACTGAAAAATTCCGTCCAAAATATCAACTGGTGGATTAACAAATCAAATTTTTAAATAAAAATCAATACTATACTAAAATTTTTGATCGTTGATATCAGTAATAGTTAAATAAGAGTGTGCAGTACAACAACGTAGGAAAACAATAATCAATAAAATTAAATCAAAACAAGACATTTATTACAGTAGCTGCTATTGACGGATTTCATAAAACATAGGAAAAGAAACTTCTAGCTAATAAAAAAAAATGTACGCACAAAACAGAGCCATCTGTTTCAAGCAAAAGATTACGATGCCGTGAAGGTTAAGATTATCACAAAACTAACAAAGATTTAACTGACCTCATCGGATCGTATATTTTGTGAGTTTGAATCGACTCGTGTTTCCATTAGTTGCCCTGTTTTAAACAGACCACTATTATACAGATGATTCATTTCCCTAAACTTTCAATTTTAAAAACTTCGACACGTGCAAGATAAATTGGATCAGCTGATTGTGTGATTGATTTCTCTAAAAAAATTTAAAAAGGAAATATGAACTGCACCTGTGGATGTGAAAGCAATGATTTTGCCCAAGAAAATTATCTACGACTGCCCATCCATAATCATTTAAGCACTTAACAGCATGATCCGCAATGCACTATAAATTAAAATTGGCAGAGTATTTTTCGTCCATTTCCCTTGTCTTCAAAAAAAAAAACCACTGTTAACCGATAAAATATCCGAAGTTCAAAAAATAAATTCAAAATTTAAATTAATGGTTTGATTAAATTTATTACTACTTGCAATAGTTCGCGCTATACCTTAAGATGCAAAGTAACTGCTTGCTGTGGATGCATTGCTAATCCATTTGCGGCAAGTATCTTCATATGATCCTGTAGACTTATCTAAAATGACAAAAACAACCAGTTGAAGACGTTTACTTGTTAAAATATGAAATCCTTTCGTATTATGGAACCATAAAAACACAATTGCACGTTATTTTTCATGAAATTTTTTGGTAAAATAAGAATAATCAGGAACATACCGTGAAGATCGAATTGGTAAAGTGATCAATCATTTGAGAATTTCTACAATTCATCTGTAATAATCTCTTCCTTGATACTTTCTCCGATTTACCAATAATATCTTCAAATTTTGGATTATCTGGCTCGTTTGTTTTAATGAAATGCTCGCAACGCTTGTCACCTAAATTATAATCAAAACTAGGCTTAAGTAATAAAGAGTACAAAAATGACAGTACCTCAAGAAATTCATCACTTAAGGTTAGATAAAAATTCACGAGTCTGCAAAAGAATAGATTTAAAAGATATATAAACAAAATTCAATATTAAAACATTCTATATAAAAAACCCCTATTTCAAATTTAAAATTAAATTTTTGCTCTTTGTATGAGATCAAACAATTACCGGAAGATTTTATATGCTTGAATGCAGCGCATTTAACTAAAGATTCGCTAGATGGGCTCGGCTGAAGATGAATTGCATCAGACCTGGTTTTAAGCACTAAAATTTCAAATTTAATCTCTTTATTTTCCAAATTAAATGCATTTCTAAACTCACCTACACAATTGTAAATTAATATAACGACCAGATATAAAACCTTTAACCGTAACAGTTTAACTCAAATACTGATTAAAATCTCAGATAAATAAATACCTGACAATTTTGCTTTTGACACTGTTGCACAAGCAGGCGGATTTGTTAGTTTATTAGTACTTCTTTGTAAAACGGTGTTCGAAGCAGTAGCAACAGGAGCAGTCATTGCTAGATGAGATTGAACAGTTTTGCAAAGTGGTTTGTGCCGTTTCCAATCAAATTTCTAAAAAAAAAACTTTTCCGAAGTAAAACTTTTTATTAATGATTATAAGCAAAAAAAGCTTTGAATTTATGAGAAAAGAATATATTTATTTGATCACACTTTCCGTGTTGAAATCAAAAAATATTTTCCTAATAAAGGATCTGAGGCATTAAGTAAAGTATGAATTAGTTTTAGTCAAAGCAAAAAGTTGATATTTTCACTTCTATAATCAATAAAATAAACTATCAAAAACAGTCCCAAATTCACTAATTTAATCAATAAATATTACATCTTGTCCAACAGAATTTTTCATGTCTATTTGCACGTACCTATTTTGCCATTCAAACATTGAGCATTCAAATAAATCATCAACGCTCAATAAAGGTGTTTTAAAAATGGAAAAATAGTTGGAGAAAGTCAAAGTCAACTCTCGAAAACCATAAATGTGAAAAAGAAAGATATCCTCAAATATGTTTTCGTTAAAATTCTTAAGGCTAAATGATTTGACTCATTTAAATCAAGAATATCTCAAACTTCCCCAACAGTTAAGTCATGAAGATCGCAAACATTCCTTTTCCACGAGAAAACCTGAATCAGATCTTAAAAGTAACTGTTGTCATCCGTTCATTAGAAAAAAAAAGAAAATTTGAAGGAATGAGAAAAACAAAGTTTTAGAAAAAATTTGTTGAATTAACACTAAATTACTTCAAACATTATCTTCAAAAGTTTCCAGAAACGCATCATCATTTCTGAAAACTTGAAACATTGAAATGAAACAAATTGCAATCATCAAAGCAAAAATTGTTCATGTAAGGATATTTAGGTTTTTTCGCCTTAACTTATAAAAAAAGAAGCCTTCAATTGTCCTATTCCATAAACTGATTTGTATTAAATCACCCCCTCCCCCATGTCATTATTCATGCATTGTCAAAAAATTAAAATAAAATAAAATTAGCCCAACTTCTTATTTTTTTAATAATATTTGAGAATTTTGAAATTCTTTCTTTTTTCCGTTTTTTTTATTTTTACAAATTTTACTCCTTATTTGAAGGCTGTAAAATGCTTCTTCACTTTTGCAAATATCACATGTTGAACTTTCGAAAAAATCCTACAAACTTTTAAAGCTGTTTTCCTTCTATTCTTTTTGTCTTATTGGACTATTAAATTAATGCATTGTTTTTGACATCTGAAATTTATGATCCTGTAAGAATTTGCTTTCATTTTGTTTCGATGTAAAAGTACGTTTTCTTCTTTCTTTTTTTTCCTTCCGCTCTTTTTGTTCGTGTAGAAAAGTAAGAATGTTTCGTGTATCTAAATGAAATGTATGGAAATAAGATATTAAAAAGAAAAAAAGGAAAAAGAAATACTATCCATCTTCTCAAGATGTTTTTAGTCCTTTCTTCTTTCATTTCTGACCCTTTCCATAAAATCATTTTGTTTTTCAACAATGACTTTTTTGCTGTAAACAAATGTTACATTTGTTAACAGTAAAAATCGTACGGAAATATTTCATTTTTGAGCATCATTTTTAATTTTCGCACGCGCTTAATCATTGCCATTTTATTGCACTCATTGAACGATTGATATCAATAAACTTACTTAAATTTCAGAAAAATGAAACACTATTTGAGCAATGATAATTTCATAAAATCATGCAATACCCAAACTATATATTAAACTATCAAAAAATTAGTGCATGAATGGATTGTGCTAATTCTCAAACAAAATTTTGTTAATTCCACATTAAAAATAAACAGGTTATCTAAACTCACTATAGCAAAATAAGAATCGAATTTCTCTAAATCTACACAAATCTCGAAAAATTATCGTTGCAAAACGTTGTTATAACAAAGAAATGACTTTACTAATAAAATGACTTTACCAAGTTGGAATGATTAATGATTCCAACTAATTAATTAACGCATCAATCAAATAATAAACGACTAAAAAATGAATGTAGTTTCTGAAGAAAATATGAAAAAAAAAACAAGTTGAAAGATATGGATTAAGGCCACTTTTTTTAATATTCCATATGAAGATGATTTACGCCTAAGCTTCATAACTTTGAGACTACTTTAACCTACATTGTTTACTCATTGACTGGATAGAAGTTGAAAAAACGTAGAAAAAGCGTACTTAATGGGTTAGTACTACCATCCACGAAAATGGTAGTTTTAGCACAAATTCGTAATCTGTAGTATTACCTCATATTCTTCATGATCCATACAATTACAACATTTGTTGAGCTGTTAGGTTTTAAATAATTAATAAACACTAATTCTATGGTGAAAAAGTCTTAAAATTTCTCCCCGTATCACACATATTTCCTGGTTAAAATCTTCTGGATCTAATCATTCATTTCAACCAGTGAAGAAAGATAATTGTTAGAAAAGAAACTTACTCGATGTTCCTCACCACAGTATACTACCATACTACAATGATTACACTGTGATAAAGTACCACCATCGATTGATTGCGATGCACCACAAACTGCACATTTTCTAGAAAATTTCATGAAATCTCTGAAAATTTTTATAAAATCTATATTGTCAAAATATTTTTAATGTTTTGATAGAAATTAAAAAAAAAATTAATATAGAATTTTAATCCAAGAAACATAATTTAACTCTATTTTAATTTTTCTGATTCAAAGTAATTCCCATTAATTCAACGTAATAATTATGAATGTTTATAATAATCGAACTTCAATATTGCATATTGAATTATTCAAATTGATTTCAAATACTGTAGTATTAAAATCATTTGATTTAATTTAATAAGTTTTAAAAAAAACAAAAAAATTGGAAAAGAAGAAAAATCACGAAGCACGACGACCATCACCACCAGATGATTCAACTACAAACATTATTACAATGCAAGCTGATAAGCATAATACATTTCCTCTTACAATGTCTTCCTCATCTCTACATAAACCGTACTCTCTACAACTGTTACAATAACATCTCTTAGCTATTTCAAAAATTTTTTCCACTCTTTACAGCACTCTATGTTATCAGCCTTTCTCATCACTAACCATAGCTGAACATAACGATCTTCATATTTCTGCTTCCCACACACAACACTCCCTCATCATTCTTACAATCTTTTTTTTTCTTTTCTCAGCTTAGATATGCTTACATATGGCGTTGCATAGCCCTCCTACGCTACTTTTTCTGAAATTAGCATTGGCCGCGTTTTTTCGTACTATTCAAAAATTTTTCAAAATTTTTTAAACATCAAAGTCTGTTGTAATCACTCTTATATATTAATATTTTAAAAAAAATTATACTTTTTCTTATTTCTTGCACCCATCTTTCTGCTTGTTTTGATAACAATCGATTGTGCAATTTATCGATTTACTTGAATTCGTTCGCTTCTTAAGTCTGGAAATTTTCAAAAATTTGTTGTATTTATTGTTTGCTAAAAATTTGCATACATTTCTTAATTTATTGTGTTTTTGGCGAGCAGTTTTTATCAAATTATGTGTTACATAACAATGATAATTAGATTTTTGTAACTGCTATTTATGGCTGATTGCATGGGAAATAAACAACAGCAACTTAAAATTTATTAAACTTTAACATATTCATCTGTCCATGTTGGGCCAATAATCATTCAATCGAGAAATTAGTCTTGATTTTCAGCTTTTGCAAGAAAAATTAAGTATCAAATTAATTTCCGAGCAATTCATCCACTCAAAGGTCAACAAGAAAAACATTTACAATCCTCAAATTTCATTTGCGATTTCCTTTAATTAAGTGATATATTGATCCAATAATTAATTAATATCTTTGTTTCCAATTTCTCCGTTACTCTTTATATTTTAGATATTTGTGCAGTTTCTTTAATGCTAAAACAACTGATCAAAAAGGCATCATCCAACGATGTGTTTCTCATTTAATTAATACACTCATTAATTAGTTCATAACATCATTCTCATATATTGCGTAATGTACTTAGTAATTGAAACAAGCAACAATAGGTATTAATTAATCAGTCAATTGAAGTAAAAGTACTGGACATTTTGCTCTAAATGGAACCTTAGCTTGTTCAAAGCCTTTGATCTTTCGACATTTACTTTCTTCACATATGTTGTTGCTATTGGACTTTCAACCGTTCCATTTCAATTTTAATTGAGGAGTAAACTTATTAGTTAATTAGTAACTAGTAGGTGAGATGCTCATCAATTATTCACTTACAACATACTCATCAAGTGATATACTCATTAATATTTTACTAATAACATAGTTAGGTGAAGTACTCATTAACTAATTGGTTACAAATGCTGATTATGCCCATTAATTAATTATTCATAACATACTCACCAAGTACTATGGTTATGTTCTATACTCGCTCATTAATTGGTAACAACATACTCATCTAGTAATATACTCATTAATTAACTAGTATAAACATACTCTTTAAGCGGTGTACTCATTAATTAAAACAAACAACAGTTAGTGTTTAATTAATTAATGAGTTTCAACGTCTATTTGTGCAATTTTTTTAATAATTAAAAAACTACGAAAAGCGAAAAAACCAGAAAGACAAATTAATAATTTAGTCTTTATAAAAAATTTTAATTATTTCATATCAAAAATTTTTACAAAACTGAAACAAAAGACTGCTTTCATTAATCAATCGAACGACACAGTGTTGACAAAAAAATTAGAAGTTTTATCAGTCATAAGCTGTTCAATAGGAATAATACAAACATTTTTTTTTTCACTTTTGAATCCAAAAAAATTAATTATGGAACAATGATTTTTCCAGTTTATTACTCTTAATTGTAAGCTAAAAATTTATAAGAAAATTAAATTTGGATATAATCAATGTTTTTTCCCAAACAAGATGTTTACTTAATTAAGTTATTAATTAAATGAAGTAAAAGTTTCGAACAATCGATGAAGTCAGAGCAAATTGATTATCCATTAACCTGTGGATGGAATTTTAGCTAACTTATGAAATTATATTGATTTCCTACGGATTATGTTGACTGATTGACCTGTGAATTATATTGATTGACCCAATTAATGAACAGATATTGATTGACCTAAAATTTTAACTTTCAATGAAATAACATGAAACGTTGAAATATTGAAAGAGTCATCAATACAAATTAAGTGAATGTTTTAGGACTGACGAATTCAATTGACTAATTACGTGTGAATCCAATAGATTGATTTTGACATTTGAACAATTTCAGCTCTGGTTCATCAAATTTTCAATTTTAATTCATCAATATTTTCATTCATTTCAAAATGTCACTTCGCATTATTATCAACTCCGAAAAATATCTTTAAAAAATTCCAGTTCATTTTGATGATGAAAGGGGAAAAAGATCTAAAAAAGAGAAAAGCAACCATTTAAAATTTCAAAATCTTCACTCTAAAGATTTTTACAGTTTTGCACGCAAAAATTTTTATTTGGCAACGCTTTTTTCTTAAATTCCTTTTTTTGTTTAATTTTAAGAAAAGTAAAATGTGCAAACTTTGATTTTTACGGATACTTTTTGTGAAATTTAAACAAGTGAAATGACTTGTTAGGATGTTGAAATATATTTGTGAACTGATTTTTTAACGTATTTATACGTACACAGACAGACATCGCTATGCAAACACATACACAGGCAAGCGCACGTACACACAGAGATACATGCAGACACACACGTACACACAAACGTAAGCAACCACACTTACACGTACACGAACAGACATAAATATACGCATACACATGCAAACTAGAAGCTGCGCTCGCTTTTTTTTTTGAAAATTTCCGTGAAAATTTTCAATTTTTGAAGTAAAAGTAAACGAAATTTTGGATATAGAACCGAATAGAAAGAAAGAAATTGAAAAATTCATTCCTTATAACTTTTCCAATTTTTTCCCTTCAATTCCCCTTTGAATAAAGTTTTACCCAAAAATATAATTCAATAATTTTAAAAATAATTTGTATTCGTGATTTTTTTATTTTTGGTGTAAAACTGATTCCTGCCATAATGTAAGTCGGAGTATGATTGTAAAGTAAAATATGAATTATATACAAAATATACGAAACAATCCGATACAAGGCTTAATTTATCATTTAAAAGTGTAAAGTCAGGAATGATAAGATATATTAATTACTTTGGTGGCATCGAAAGTGCATTTTGAGAAGGATTAATTAGTGTTAGTCCCCAGTGATTAAATAATCAATAATTAAGTAGTACTGTATTACATTACTGACATTAGCAGTGGTATTATGTCACAGTTAGTAACTAGCAGTGTTAACCCTTGCTTCATTATCAGCAATTAATTCATTAATGATCGCCATGGCTTAGCTTTACGAATGAAGATTGTCGACTTGTCTTGATGTTTGGGAACACACAAAGAGGAATGAAATGAACTGGTCGAGACTGCATAGTGAGACACAGCATGCAACGGACTGTCCCAGTCTGTAGGTCTGAGGTTCATCTCACAGCCTGGCAACCTTGGACATCCTCAGGCATGGTTGAAGTGACTTTCTCTCAGATTGATCACAGCCTTGCAGGACTCAACAAGCTCTATCGCCCGCGTTTGGAGTGAGAGTTTTCCTTCTCACAGGATGGTTATTCCTGCCCGCGAACACACTTGTTGCCATAGGTTAGAAGCACGCCGGAAGCATGAGTCATCGCTACCAAACATTCACAACCAAATGCGCGCTAAACAAACACTCACAACCAAATGCGCGCCAAACGCCGATGAAGCTAGTGTGAAGCGGGTCGGTCATAGTCGGCGGGACGGAATTAATTGATAATTAAGTAAAGCAGTTAATTTTTGTATTGATAAGTGAAAATTATCAGTGTTAATTGTTGTTTTATCAGTTATTAATTAATCAGAAATCAATAACATTTTATAATTGAAATAGAAGTTAATTTACCAAATTGAAAAAAAAATTTCAATTGGAAAAATTTAATAGGAATCAGTCCCATAAATCGTGCAATTCCATATGAATCTTTTAAATTTTCCATGTTTATTGCTTATATTAAGTTTTAGGAATCAGAATTGGTAAATTTTTTTAAAGTGACCAATTTATTTAAACTATTCAGTACTTTTAGTAATTATTTAATTAATTCTATGTAATGATTAATTATTTCTATTCATGTTATTTTGAGAAAATTGTTGCTTATTTCACTTTTAGCAGTTCATCGCTTCTTTCTCGAACAAAACTACGAACAGAAATACATGAAAAAGCTGTGCCAATTCAAATTGTTCACTTCAGATGTAAGATCTCGAAGAGATCAAAAGTTTGAATTTAAAAATTAAATATCACATGTAATTGTTGAGCATCTTTAATCTATCAAATATTTTTGAGGTTTAGTCGAAGATGATGTTTGAAAAAAAATCTATTTGAGGGACGAAATAAAGGATAATGCATTAATTTTTTAATGAATTTAAAAATTCGCGAGAATTAAGTGAAAGATTTGTGGGTAAAAATTGGGAAATGATGAAGCAGAGAAGGACACGCTGAGCTTAAGTATTATGAGAAATGGTTGACAGAAGCAGTTGACAAAGGAGGTTGACAGTGACAAATGTTTCAAATTAATGTATCTAAGTTCTACACGATATTTGTCGAAGTGAGCATGCAACAATTAAATGTTTTAACAGGAAGTTAATTTTAAAATAATGCACTTTGATGAAGAGAAATGAGGAAGTTATGGAAAGATGGTATTTATGGATGGACGTGATACTCATAAATACACGTGATACATGTTGACAGTTATGGATAAACGTAATACGCATGAATATATGTGAAACATCGACGTAAAGCATATATGAATCGGCGCAAAAGATGTGAGTGAAACATAAGGACATCTATGAGTAAGCTGTACATAAAATTACGTGACAACTATGAATAAACGTGTGAGATGCACGTGAAAGACGGAAACACTGATGAGTCTACGTAAAATATGTACCTAAAATCATGTTCACAATTATGGATAAATTTGAAAAAAGGACAAAGCTCAGACATATTTTGCTAGTTTTTAAGCGTAAAATACATTTCTAAAAGATGTGAATGCTCGGAAATGACGTAGAAAGATGACATCATACGTCATCCCGAACCACAACGAAAAAATGAATGATTATATTTTGTTTCAAATCGTTGCTGATAGACGATAACAGTTTATATTGAGGTTAAAGGTCGATATATGGCAAAAATAATTTCAATCGACGAGATAGACGGAAAAAATGAAAAATTGATGTTATTGATTGAAACTAATTAAGAAAATGCTCTATTGTCATTGAAATTTAGGAATTTGAAGATATAAAACAGCTTAGAATTTTATTAATTTGTTGTTCCAATGATACTTTGTTGGTTTTTCTTTGGTTATGGTTTGCTTGAGGGATGTGAGCCAGCTATAAGCTTAGACATTTTTTGCTAATTTCAATTTCGTCAGTGACTTTTACAGTACTTCAATTCTAGGATATCTTAGTGATAAACTGATATTGTATGATGGGATACAAGACATCAGGGTGGATGAACTGATATTGTATGATGGGGTACAAGACATCAGGGTGGATAAACTGACAGGTAAATCAGAGAGCGTAGAGTTGAACTTGAAACTACAACAGTAAGGTAATCATTGCTTTGTCATCAAAGAATTTAAATCTTTCTCAAATTTTCTTTTGAAATGGCAAATAATACTTTCGACATATATCGTTTAGCAGTGGAAGCAATAATTGCTAAGCATTATCAACTATTGTCGATGTCTTTCCGATTTCATTTCTGATGTTTGGCCTTTGTTAAAGTGAACAATAGCCATGTGAAGGGAAATTCCTCGATTTCAACTATGTTTATGGAAAAGTAAAACGGAGAGGAGGATAGTATAACTTTTAGTGGACGTTAGCAGCTGTCATTACAGGTCAATGTAAAACTGAGAAGCAGTGATCGTCAGGAGAATGTCGTCTCCTTTCACGCAGGTAGGACGGTCGGCAAAGTGGTCAGGGAGGATGGGAGAGTTGGGAATTCGTGACAAACGATCATTCGTCTAATGAGATCGAACAGAAATTCTGGCAATCTTTTTTTGTCATTTCAGTGCCGACAATCAGATATATGGCGGAACAGGTATTCGATAAAATCTAATGAACAAATGATGACAAATTTTAATTGGGCGAAATATAAATTGGTTCAATGATTCCTGAATCGTCGAAGGATTACCAGATTCAGAGGCATCGGTAATATCAATGATCCATTAGGAAGTTCGATTTATTTTACCAACCTTTACATTCGTGTACTTCTGGTTTACCTGTGGAGTTTTCTCGAGAATACCTTCAGTTGTTATCAAAATTCGTGAGTTTACTGTTATGATATGTTGGATGGCAAAGTTGAGACGTGCATATGATCATTTCATCAAATATTTTCATTTCAAGACTTTACAGAATTCCGAACTGATCCATCCTTTTCATGTTCAATTGACTTCAAGCAATCACCATTGTTTTCATTTTTCTCCATCACAGAGTAATTTGCATGTTAAATATGTTACGAATAACGTTTTACTCAATAAATTTTAATAAAAGCTTTGTTGCAGAAATTTATAAAGAAATTACAAAGCACATATGTACTTTAAAATTAATTAAAACAATCAAATTAAATAAGAAGAAAGAAGCATCGAATGAAATTAAAAGGAATAATAAAATTCACTTATTTCTTCAAATACCTATTCATCAAGCTTACTAATGAATTACCGAAATAGAGAGTCCTGAAATAGGTGGGAGGGAAGGGGGACAATACTGAAGAAGAACCAGCTAAGATAAGAAACCCGGGGATAGTTAGTTGGTGACAGTTCCACTCATACATCGATACCATTTAAAATTTTAATTAATTTTTCGACTTTTTTATTTAAATGGATGAAATCCAAGAAAAATTTTTCAACGACAAAGCAAAACAGCAACAAAAACAAATTTGAATTGTTCCACAAATGATTTATTTGGCAGTGACAGACAAAACATTCAGAGAGAAAAAGAAAAAATCCGTATGTGCAAAAATTGATTTCGTTTTTTTTTCAAAACAAAAAAATGAAAAAATAATTAATTTCAGATTTTTTTTGTCGGCAATTTTATAAATGTGAAAAATGTTTTAGTTCAAATTTTGCACGATCAATAGAGTTAGGTGGCTGGGAAAAAGTGGACAATAAAGATTAATCTTTCCATGACACTGATTGCATATTGGGAAAGAAGGAAACATTTTTATTTCAATAATAGCATTTTGATACTTTTGCAAAATCTTTTTTTTTAAATATTTCCTCAAATATATTTTGGTCTATGCAACGATTTCGGTGAGACAACGGAAAAGTTCAATCAATTAATTAATTAACATCAATTTGACGAATATAATTTTCTTCACTCATTTCAAAAATTTAAAACTGATAATTACAAATAAACTAGCAATTACGAATATATTTTCTGAAAGAGAGAGGACAAGAGAAATAAGTAAATTGTGTTTTGTGGAAATTTATTATAAAAGTAAATTTTAGCATTTCTGAAATCCTTTCACCACTTCTTTTTATAAAATCAAAATTAATAAAAATTTGTGGTACTTTTCTGGAAGACACAGTGCATTTGTGTGTGTGCGTGAATAGCAAGCTTAACTCAACCGAACCGTCAATTTCATCTTTCCGCATGCAAGGAAAATTTCTTGCTGAAACACCACAAAAGGTTTGGTGTGTTGCGCTGTACTGACCATTTCAGGCTATTCCTACATTTTGTTTGGTGTCATGCGGTGTTCTAACCATTTCAGGCTATTCCTACATTTTGTTTGATGTCATGCGGTGTGCTAACCATTTCAGGCTATTCCTACATTTTTAATCCATCAATAAGTGAAGTGGAAAGTTAAGGATGAAAATGCTTTGTTGCTATCTTTTTATTCGCTAAATCATTTGAGAATAATTAAACCAATTAATTCATTTCATTTATACTTTAAAATAAAAAATCTATCCGTGCGGATACATTAATTAGTTCACCTTTTATATTCAAATAATTAATCAATCAATCTATTGGTATGAATGTATGAATTAGTAAATTCTACTTTTCATGACCATATAATTAATTCATTAACCAATCCGTATGTATATATTAATTACTGAAGTTTTATTTTCAAGCTTAAACAATGAATTAGTCATTTCACTTTTCATATTCAAATAATCATAAATTAATCTGTTCGCAAAGACATACTAATTCCTGTATTTCACTTTTCAGATTCAATTAATTAATTAATCATATTGGGAAGACAGATGATAACAATGAATGAGAAATTGCAAATGCTCGGCAAATAATTAGGCACAGCAATTTCCCCGATATATTCGGCTAGGCTCGGTAATTAATGGTTGGAAATGGTTATGGCTGATATCAAAATAGGTGCTCGGAATACCAGGACCAATAGATCACCTGAATAAAAGTTACCGCAACATTTATTCATTGAAATGGAAAAGTTTTCCCAAGCTTAATTAAAAATCAGATGAATCATTTCCGCATTATTCAAGTTAATTTTATCGCCAACATGCTAAACTTCCTTAACAATTTCAGTTAATTAGTTAATTTGTTGTTTGCATTGGTTTTGCTGTCAACTTAATTAGATTAAGTAAATCATTGAATTATTTTTTATTCGATTAAATTAATTAATTAGAAGTAATTTTCCGATTAATGTGCAAATTCAGGAGAAACGTGGCCAATTTGTAAACTTACATTGAAGCATGCAAAAAAAGCCGGAAAGATGATACTGGATAAACGATCAATTCGATCCGGTGTCCAGGTGGAAAATTCACAGCGTGATCGGTACCATTTCAACTCGAATCCTTCCACCGGAAGCATGAATCTTTTTTCAAATTCACAAACGCCTTTAGGACTTGATTCCACACCTTCCACCTGAAACATTTTTCCGCACTTTCGGCAAATTTCCATTTTGATATAAGTGCAAATTCAGGTTCTTTTAAGAAATTTTGACCTGACGGCAACCTCAATTAAAGTTGGCTTTCATTAAATTAGTAAATACATTGTTAAAAAGTTCCAACTTATCAGGATAATTATCCACAGGAAAATACAAATTTACATTTTTGCAATGTGGTTTTTTTGCTCGTTGACCACTTTCCATATTTTTGACCTTTGAACCAATTATAGCTAATTCAATTAATGATGAAAATATAAACGTCATTGACACTAACATCCATACATCTAAAAAAATCTAACGATGTACAGTATAGGAATTAACATTCGTCTAATCAATGATTATCTTGATAAGAGGTCAAAGTGACTGACCCCAAGAGTTCAACGAATAATTCATTTTTTTCGCTAATATCCCTCATTCCTCTCCAACCGGTACATATACTAAAGGAGATCCTTCTATACATACTATTCAGCAAAATTATTAGTTTTAAAATTTTGTAAATTAAAAAAAAATTTTTCCTCAAATTTCAAAAAAAGCTTGACTTAGTTTTTGAAAATTCTTTTTTATACGTGAAGCGAATCCTTCTCTCCTGTTCCGTGCAACTCACAGCACTCCAAATTTATGAATTTACAATTTTTGGCTGTCATTTTTGTTGAAGAAATAGTTTCTTGTGGATAAATTGAGTTCAATTTGAGTAGAAAGATTGTGTGCAGTGAAGTGGAGCTTACTCACCGATAGCTTTGATGTAAGACACGCGGGGCAGGTTCCGCATAATATTTCCGAACTGAAAAATCATTGCTAGCAAAGCGTTGACACCAAGCATAGTCCTAGCTGGGATTGCTCTTGGCCCTAATGAAAATGATACCCAACTGAAATGGAAGAGTGATCGTTGTGGGCATGAATTTAATCAGCAGAATGAATCATTTCGAACATATCACTATTAGAATCCTCCAACTTCCGTTTTCATTTTCCTACGTTTTACGTGCAAATCACTCTACGTGCATTTATATTTTTTGTTCGATATTTTACGTGCAGTTGTTTTACGTGTACAGCTAGCACTGTAACATTAGATTACAATTTTTCTCCTCCTTTATATTTTTCCACAGTACGCAGAAAGATCGAAAATTTTAAAGTGATTAATGGAATTTCTCAAAACGATTTTTCATTAATACAGACAAGTAAATTCAGACTGTCAATATGAATATATTTTTTTGAATAATTTCCTAACAGTCATCGGCGAGGAACTTTTTTTCTAAATTTTTTCTTAACAATTAGGAATCCTTCATTAATTATTTTTTAAATCAAAACTTATAAAATGAACTGAAAAATTTTGTTGGGTAATGAGTTTACTTGAGAGAATGATCCTTTGACCTATAAACTTTCCGCAATCTTTCCTTCTATTATGAAATATAGACAGAGATATTCCTCAGTGAATCTGCTATTTGGACTTTGCGCACAAACATTCAAAATTTCAATCTTTTTTAAATCATATAATTAGTTAAAAAGTTTGTTAAGGTAACATTACTTGAAACAAAGGAAGTTATCATATATATTATAAGTTCAAATGACCCCAATGAAACGATCGTGAAAGACAAAGAAAACTTTCAAGCTTTTCAAAATTGCAAAATTTCATTTCGCTTATTAATCTTTCCTGGACTGCTGGACTCTTCATAGTAATTTACTTGGGCATCAAGTAAATTACCTGATAAAAATGGTAAGGTAAGTAGGAACGTATGCCTGCATGAAATACCATATGCATCGTCTTTCAAACGTGAAATTCACATGTAATTCATCCCACATGCCAGCTGGATATTTCTAAAATTCTAATTAATTACAACTCAATTTGGAATTCCACCAAGAAAAATCACAAAAGAAGCAAAATCAGTTAATTAATTCGTTCTTTTAAATTTTGCTAATCCTATTTAGGATGATTAGCACAATTGAAATCAAGTAATGATCAAAAGTACTGAAATTGAAATGGTTATAAAGAAAAATTTCATGACCTTTGAATTATCATGCTTGACATTGAAATGACAATATTTCACAAAATTTAAAAATTAAAGTATACATCGTCAAACATGCATTAGAATTTTTATTCCTCCTAAATATTCATTAAAAGTTATTGTTCGTTAAAAAAAACTATTTAAATATTATTGTTGCAGATAGAAAACAGTTCAAATAAAATTTCAAAAAGGCAAACAGAAAAAAATTTAAATTCCCAAACCTCTATCCTGAGTGTTGACGAGATATTAATTAGGATGAAATCAGGTAATAAAATTTCACTCACAGTATAAACTGGATTAGGATTAGCTGTACTCCAACGCATACGTACTTCTTGATTATTATAATTAAAACTGAAAATTTTGAATTTAAAAACTTAGACTAACAATTGAGCACTGACAATTCAGGATTCACTTGTCCTTAGCAATTTCCGTGCAAACCTTTCAGGCGAAAATTTCATCAATCCATGGAATACAACCTTTCCATTTCACTCCTTCTGAATGTCTCTCATAAATTACAAGTTTGTTTGTACCTTTCATAAATTAAGTAGCAAGTTTGCACATCCATTGGAAAACTTGACAGATCCATCACGCACGGACCTTTCACTCGAACGCGCTACAAATTAATTAACAATTTATTAGCAATAAATCTATGATTTCTATTTAATAATTTAATTTTCCCCGATTTGGATTCTTTCGAGGAATGAATTTCAATTCGTTAATGTCAAACCTGCACTTAAATTCAAACAAACTAATTTTAAATATCTGAATCACCAAATTTAAAAGCGAAACAAATAAATTACAATTTATTTGCATATTCGAAAAATCATTTCGACAAAGAAAGGGTTTTATTTAAAATGAATTCCAAACGTACAACTAATGAGTTGAAGATTGATTTTCATGGGATTTTTATTTTATTCAAAAATTTAATTTTTACGATGGGAAAATTGGTTTTCGTAAATTTAAAAGGAAACAAAAACACTGCAAATGAATAACAATATTTTATCAAATTTTATTGTTTTATAAATTGGTCTTTGGGATTGAACTGTTGAAATGAATTTTAAAGTTAGTAAAAGCATTGCTGACTCCTCATGGGTCTCATCCTAATGAATTAATTGCTCGTTAGCATCATTAGTTGCGATGAAACGGGTAGATGAGAGAGAAACAAAAAGACTCACATAATTAACCCAAACAGTACCATTTGGATAAAGCATTAGGAAAATGTTCCTAAAATGTTGGATCATTCACTTCTTTATGAATTTTCTTAATTCTTGTTAGTTGATTTGGATTAATGCCAGCATTTGTTTCAAAAGGAATATTTGAAAAAATTTCCTGAATGGAGATTCGTGAATTTCAGCAATTTTACTGTTGATAAAGCAACTATTTGGCGTCCAGAGTCGATCGAGAACTTGATGATTGAGCGATAAGTTACCCTTGCATGGATTAAGAAGTTGAAAGTTCAAAGCAGGGTCAAGCCACATTTCATTGATGTAAATTTCCATCTAAATAAATTCTTGACAAAGTTGTATTTCAACTGCTAATAGTTCCATGACAGCTCATACCTGCAGAGGTCAATCAATGCTCTCCCTGGCTTCTCTGGCTTCTCTGGCTCTGCTGGAATAACTTTTACACTAATACTACAACTGCTAATAGTTCAAAGAAAGCCCTAGCATGCATGATTCATTGTTATCATCATGTCATTGGAACAAGGAAATGGAATTAGTTGGCCACAGCACTGAAGCTATCCCAGACAAATGATTCATTGTACTACGCGCCTTAGCGTTTCCAGCTATTTGATGTTTCACGTGGTCCCGCCGTAAATTGCGGTGGGTGGGCTTTCTTATTCTGCGTGCAATTACTTGAAATGCTGCTGTTTAGAAAGGTTCTAGTGGCCTCTTAATTTGGTGCAAATTGATTTCTTGTGCTTCTTGATAGCTAAGCCTTTTTGGCAATCTATTCGACAATAAATGCACCAATTTGCTGTCTGCCGGACAAATAACAAGCTATTCAACAGCTTTGCATTTACATAACAAATTTCACGGCTCGGGCTTGTGCTGATCAGTAATGGGATAAAAAGCTTTGAAGATGATTTGGGATGACGCGGTATGAAGAACCAAGAAATGGTCAACAAATTGGAAGATTGAAATGTGAAACTGATTAGTAGCTTCACAATTAATGAATGTGGCTGCAGAATAGTAAAATGAACCTCGAAGTCATTGGTGATCTCATTGATCGATGTGATTGATTGTATCCAGAATTCAACAGCAACATCGACCCCAGTTTGCACTGTAAATACTCTGTTCGCTGGCAACAATTAACTGCACCATAAAAAAGGTTTCATCAAAAATCATCATCTATTATTGATGGTTCCTGGAATAGAAAGGAATCCATCGGACAAATTAAATTAAATTTACAGAGACTTGAAGTGATGAGTAAAGGGGTGCATCGTTTTCAACTTTATCAACCTTTCCACCGATCATTCCAAATCTTTTTGCATTTAACAAACTGCAAGAAATTGAAGTTTATTCATTTTTAATTTGGTTGGTGCGGTGATTGTCTTTCAAATCACTGTAAATTGAACTGTTTCAACTTCGTAATCAGTTTCATTGAACGACATGGAGAGAAAAAGATCCCTTGAGGATAAAGAGATTTTGACAAGCATAAGAAATGAAAAGTTTTTTTTGAGAAGTCTAGTGGGATATTTTCCAAGTTTTTTTCACTCAGGAAATGATCTAATTGAAAATGACTGTGAAATGTCATTTCACTCTTAACATAACGAGAAATGCTTTTTAAGTTTGGGCGAATTGAGCGCTAAAGGAAAAATCTGAACAACAAAATTACGTTTTCATTTTTCTGCGGAAAAATTTCGTAGGTGGAAATTTGTTTTTCTTCGAACTTTTGGGGTGGAACACTAATCCACTTGAAAAGATCTCATTTCATACTTCATCAAGTACTCCATTCTTTACAAAAAAAGTTTTCATGAAAAAAAATTTCATTTTTGCAATGCTACGTCTGGAGGGATTTCAAAAAAATGATATCCATCGGTTAAACATTCTTTTTTGGTTGAATTTGAAAACGTTTTGGTAACCTCTGCAAATACCGACCATGCGGACGTCTTAGATTTTTGCTGTGAACTTTTAATAGTGTAAGGAATGATTTGAGTTCGTTCCCGACATTTGATCACCTGAGAGTGCAACTCAGCTTGCTTGCTGCCACTGTTGCGAACGCAAACTTTGTGAAACTCTCAGCAATTCATTTACTGGCGGTTGCAATGATTCCATCACAATTTGCATTTCTAATTGAGTAATTCATGCAAATATAAATTCAGTTGCAATGAGAAATTTCATTTCAAAATGTTTTCTTTGAAAAGAATTGCACGTAGTAAAACAAAACCGAAATTTTTTGAATTTTACACTTAAAAATGCGAAAAAATTTAAACGTGAGAAGACTTGTTTGCTTTTTTTTCTTTGCCTTCCGTGTGTACTTATCGAGCATCAATGGGAAAAGGAAAAGAATTAATTAAGAAGTGAGAAGCGACGTTACACGTAATTTTGCGCATTTGTTTCTATTGAGCTTTAAGTAAAAAAATGAATTCAACAAATTAAAAAATGGAAAATGTGTTACGAAATTAATTTTATCAAAAAATGTTAAAGCAATGTTGCAAATTTTAACCCAATTTTTTTGAAGCTTTTCAAATGTTTTTTAATTATTGCAACAAAAAAATTTCAATTGCCAATACAAAATTGAAATTTTCAAGCAATAATTAATCAAACTCTCAAAATTTAAAACTTTCAAGCATTTGTTCTAAAGCAATCACTGGCTTATTAAAAATTAATAAAAATTTTTTGAATTAATTTTTGTTTTTTCGAAGCTTGAAATAATTCAAAAAATTTTTTACTTTTTCATAAAAAATCAAAGCTTAACTTTGAAGCAGAACTTTTTAAAATTTAATAAATTAAAAAAATCTTTGCATAAAGTACAATCCAAATAAACTTCTGAACTGCGCACTTTGCTTGTCCAAAAGAAGAAGGCCATGAACAATGCTAAAATAATGTTCTGCTGGATGGCAAATTAAAACATTTTGTTCCTTTTGATTTTGATTTTTTGACAGACATGAATTGACAATTTTTGAGATTAAAAAATTGGCACAAATTCAAATCAAAAAAAAGTTTTGTTTTTTAAATTAAAAAAATTCATTTTGTGTCACACAAATATTTTGCAGGAAAATTGAAAAATCAAAATTTAATTAAAAAGAAATGATCGAAATTCACATCAAATAAATATCTCATCCATTTTTTACTAACTTTCAAGAAAAAATATTTCCAAGTATATAAGTGCACATTTTTAAAGCATTAAAAAAGCTAAATTAGCAAATGAGGAAATGAAAAAAGAGAGGGAAAGAGTGAGAGAGCGAGAGAAAAAGGTGAAGAAAATATCGATTGAATGATGGAAAGTATCGAAGAGTGACGGAATCAGTAGTATTAGCATTAATTCAATTTCATTGCAATCAAAAGCATTCCAGTTCTTATAGGAAAATATTTAAATTTTTTAATACAATGAACAATAGAATTTCATTACTTTCACAACTAAAATGAATATTTTTGAAAATTTGAATATTAAATTTACAATTCTACTGATCGCCAAATCAATTTTTTGGTTCAGCTATGAAGGTTTCCGGATTTTCGAGCTTGATGGAAACTTTGATACCTTTGGAATGCATGTTTATTGAGAATTCAGTTTCATTGCTCTTGGAAGTTTTTAAGCTCACCTGGAGGATACTTCCGGATTTCATCCTCGCCTCTTACGTTTAATGAACATTTTTTCAAAGCCTTCGAAATACATATTTATTGAAAATTATTTTTATTCATTTAATGAGACTTCTGAAAAGAATCGGGATTTTTGTTTATCTAGCGGTTCAAGAAATTATGCTTTGAGATTTTTAAAAACGATCTTTTTAAATTGAACTCGCTGTCTATGAAAGAGTTACTTTGATGTAAAATGCCCAGATGTTTCAAGCAATCTATATTTACTGCCTTTCAATTTCATTTCATTTTCAATTTTTTTGAGTTTTACAAAAACTTGAATGTTTTAAAATAAACTTTTGATAAAAAAAATAGGATAATGACTGAAAAATTGCAAATATTTCACAAAAATCATTTCGAAATTACAAATTTGAACTTTGTAATGCTAACAAGAAAAGCATTGGTTCACTACACTTCAACATCGTTATTAAAGCGGCACTTGAATAATTGTAATTAATTCGAATTCCAATTTCCATTGTATTCACCAACTCAAGTATTTATAAATGAAGTTATTCCATATATGTCCATCAAAATAATAAAGCAAAATGTGAAAGAATTTAAAAAATTTCTGAGCAAATCTGAAATTTTTATTTTTGAATACCAATAATTTCCATTCATTTGGAGCATTTAATTCTGAAAATTATTGAAAACTTGAAATGTCCAAGTTGAAACAAAAACTTTTTCCTATAATTTTCTTAAACTGAAAAAAAGTAAAAATTTCATTTTCTTCAATCACAGAAGTAGAGTAAGCTAAGAATTTGAAACGTGAAATCTGTCAAAAACAGCTGAACACAAAAAACATTCAACTAAGACATTTCGTTAAATTTAATGCAAATTCAATCCAAATTTTCTTGAGAATTGAAAATAATGAAGAGCACCACAGAATTCTTCGATCACCAATTGATTTAAATACTAACAAATTCATTAGTAATTAATTTAATTAACAAAAAACCTCTTTCATTTGACCAACCGAGTGTTGCAGTTTAATTTCAATGTGCATATTAAAAAGTCTCACTCTGAAAGTTTGCATATCCCAGGAAAAGAAGTCTATGGGCTTTTTCTTTTCCTCTTTTCCTTAAGAAATACTTTGAGTGAAAAGGAAAGTTCAAAATGAAAAGTTTCCGAAGAATTCATTTTCAATGGAGAAAAATTTCATCCAAACTTTACCATTTGGTTGAATCATTTTTTCATAGTATTGGTGACAGACAGCAACTTCCTACTTGTCTTTTCCCATCTTTCTTCAATTTTCATTTTGTTTTGCAAAAAGGAAATCGAAATTCAATTAATTCCTTGCAAGTTTGCCTTTTTTAGCAAACTTTTATTTTGCTTATGCAAATTTGATAACATTTTTTACCAGCAATGATACTTTTGAACGGAGCTGATTTCCAAGAGAAGAATGATTTTTGAAACTAAAATCCAATTTTTTCTTTTTTCTTGAAATTAGTAAACACGCGAAAGCTTACTTTGTGTGTTTCTTCAAGGCAAATTATTCCCTTGAGCATTATTCTTTTAATTTTGAAAATTAAAAGGCACATTAAATTAAAATGAAATCATCTATTGTCTAAAAAATACAAATGCCTTGTTTAATTTTTTAAAACTTGAGAAATAAATTAGGCAAAATCAAAAACTTCAAAGTTTCAAAGTTTTTTTTTTTCTCAATTTTCCAAATTAAACATTGCATTTCCATTATTTTTTCATTTAAATAAAACATTAAATATATGTTTTTTTCAAGCTACCACCTTATGCATGTTCAATATTCAATTTAAAATTTGAAAAAAACATTAAAATTTTTTAAATAATTTGAAAATCTTTAAATAAAAATGATGTGTTTGTCACTGTAACTGAAGACGTTGAGCAATATCGATAACAAAAAATATCTAAAATTGAATTGCTCTTTCTTTACTCTTCATTTCCTTCTCTCTCTCTCCATGTTTCATCAAATAAATGGTAATCACTGGAAATTCTGGATTGAAATTTCCATTTTATAATGAAGTAAGTCAAAATAATTTTGAAATTTGACCCTTGAAATTAAAATTACTGCTCCGTGAGCTGTCTAATTAATTTAAATAATAAAAATGACCCATATATTTCTTTAAATTTTTTTTTTTTTTCAAACTACTATCAGCAGAGTACGACAGTCAGCTAACTATTGCATTGAATTTCCAGGATTATCAAAAGATTACCGCTTTTTGCTTCTTTCTCTCTCTCTCTCTCTCTCCATTGCTTTTTGCTTCACAGGGAAAAATTATTGGAATCATCAAGTTTTCACAAGCACGAAATAAGTTTTCAAGAAAATATTTATTTGGGAACAATAATCAAAATTGGAATTGGCCAACTCGTAATATTTGGATATAAATGGAAAATTCGAATTGAATTACTGAAAATTGAATTTCTTTCTATTTAAAAGTGAATTTGTTGTGAGTTTTCATAATAATTTCAAATCGTCCAACTAATTATCGTAATCATAGCGTTCAAGAAAATACCATTAGAAAGCAATTTAGTAGAAATGTCTTTTATTATTGCTCAAAAAGATAAATGAAAGAACAACTTTCCGAAATCAATTTCTCCTTTTCAAACTTTTCAGGAGTTTTCATCGAAAAAATCATTGAAAGTTTTTAAAATCCCTGTAAAATTCAAAAAAACAATTAAATCCATTTTAAGCATAACAAAAAAAACTTCAAAAACGAAATTTAAAAAAAAATTCAAAAAATTGTATGAAAAAATATTAAAAATTGGAAGACCAAGGTTTTAAACTCCAGGATATAGATGAGCAAACAAAAAGAAAGTTTAGAAAATTTTAAAAATTCATTTTAAACAGAAAGAAAGGGATTTTAAACTTCGAAAAATGAATGAAATCTTCAAAATATAGAAGTCAAAAAAATACAAATCTTATTCAGAATAAAAATGGCACATTCCAATTTTCAGAGGAAACAGAAATAAAAAATTTCGAATTTACTTCAAAGTAGAAAAAATAAAATTTCAATTCAAAAAGAATTAAATTCAAATATTGAATTTTCTTCGAAACTTACAGGGAAGGCGGTATTTGTTATAGCCAGTGCCATTGAGCAGCTTATCAATAATCGCAGTTTCAGTGCTGCAGTTGCGACGTTGTTGCGAACCGTCTTCACCAGGTGAATCCCTCCCACCTCTTTCATTGTCGTCCTCACCTAGCACGTCGCCCCAGAAGACATCAGCTGGCTTCTGATCATCATCCATATCACTTTCCAAGTAATCATAATCGCTATCATCAGCTGCTCGTACAATATTATCAGTAATTACCGACCAAGTAGCAAGCAGAATTATCAAAAAATCCATCAATAAAGTGTTCGGATCGTGTTTCACACTTCTTCGTCGTCAATAGTTTTTGCAAGAATTGCCGAAAACAGGAAAAATAAGGAGAATCGAAAAACTATTCGACAAATTCAAAAAGGAGGATTAGCAGAATTTCAGGAATTCTGAAGAGTTGAAAAAATCGAGGAAATCAAAAAAATGTTTGGTAAATTTAAAAAGCAGAGTTGGTAGAACTTCAGGAATTTTGTAGAGCAGAGAAAGAGTTGCAAAAAATCAATAAACTGTTTTACAATTTCAAACAATTACTTAAGAGAATTTCAAGGATTCGGGGAACTGAAAAAAAAGTAAGATAAATCAAAGAAATATTTCCAATATTCAAAAAGAAAAGATAATAGAATTTTTGACTGATTAAAATAAGTTTTAATTATTTCTTAAATAATTAATTTAAGGATTATTGCTAATGAGTGGCTAGTTGATATTGAATGGTGTTTCCGGAAAGAGGAAGAGAGGAAAAGCAACCGTCCTGAAATAAATTCGTTGTCATCAAATACGTTAAGTGGAATGAGAAAGGAAGGTTCGAAGGTTCAATATCGTCGGGAAGAGAACTCAGCAGTTTCGGATAACTTACATGGAAATGTTTTGCTATGAGAAGGTAATCATAGGAGAAGTGCACTGGTTGAGCAGCAGTCAACCGGAAAGTTATTTCCGGCAACCGGAGGTGAGATCGATGGAAAAGCTAACTGTCCCTGTGAAAAATCTCGTTTCTATCTTGTTGCAATAATCCCTTTAAGGGCTCAGACTGATAATCCGACCACGCCTATGTTGGAAATGGATATGTATGTGTAGGAGAGCAAAGTGACACACACCTATCCTCACTGCCAATTTGCAAACAACGGTAATGATATTTGCACTTATCAAATCAAATAACAAGAGACGGTATAACAAGCATCATCGTCATTTACATAATTGCAAACTCGAATTGTGACGTCATCCTGATCAATAGTAATCTCAGACTTTCTTACCTTTTAAATGCTGAAAATTTAAGCATTAGTTTACAGTATCATAAGTCATTTCATTACCGTCAACGAAATTTCAAGCCTTTCGAACTTTCCGAGCATTACGAAGTCGAAAGAATTACAATGTCACATCAAATTTCGATATCGAGTTTAAACCTAATTTTTAAAATGAAACCATGATGTCACCATGGTCGTGTAGAGCAATTTCAACTCTTTCTAGTTATTGATCTGTGAAAACATTGAGTTGACATGAGATTGCGGCACCTCAATGCTGATTTACAGTTCAAGCTTTTCTACCTCTGACCAGCACGTCACAGCTTAGATATCATAAAGTTTCATTAATTTAAAACTTCTCCTATCTCTTGATCATTGATAATTTGGATCGCCGCATTATTTTCCTGACATACAATAATTTCAGGCCCGATTGTTCTTGGAGCACTAAGAAATTGCAGTCAAACATGAAACGACCACATTGTCATCGTAATATATAGTAATTCAGGCCTTCCCAAGTTTTGATCATTGAGACGGTCATGGTTTCATGTCAAATTTGATACTATCATAGTAACATACAGTATTTTTTTGGACGGCTGGAAAGTTTGTATTGGAAAGGTGAAGAAGACAAGTGGTGAAGAGAGGAAATGTTGACGAGGAATAAGTACCTGCGAAGAGCCGAGTAGAAAGGACTGAAGTACTCGAATTCAGAATTTGTAATCAATTTCGAAAAATCTAGACATAAATTTACAGGAAAATTTTCATCGGGCCTGAAATTAAGTGATTTCAATTTAAGTTTTCATTTATTGTTCAGTTCATTTTTTGGTAATTAATTTTTTCAGAAACATTCAAAAATTGAATGTTTGTTTGGTGGAAGGAAAAACTTTGCATAGATTACTTTTTCCCATTATTTCATTCATTCAATGAAATAATTCTGAAGGTACAAGCAAGGATTTGACTATTTTATTAAAAATTAAAAATCAAATTTCTTATAAAACAGTTTAGCCTTCGCGTTTCAGCGTTTAATTATTTAATAAAAATGGAAGCTTAACAACCCGGGGAAATTTTGTTAAATTTTATTGAATAACCAAATATAATAATTGAAATGTTAGTGAAGATTCTTAAAAAATAATTATGAAAAAATTGAAATGCCCGAAAATTCAATTTAGTGGTAGCAAAGATCCATGATAATCTTTTGACTTGATTAATTTTAGGAAAATAAGTAACAAGATTGACGAAATGAAAAGTGCGTTATATGAAATTTTCAAAATTATTTGCATCGAGAAAAATTTTGTACAAAAATCTATTCGCTGAAAGAAGTAAAGTTTGTTTCATTGAAAAAAATTAAAGTCAAATTAAAATTTGCACTTTGAAAATGAAATATTTAGCTTTCAGATATAAATTTTCCAACAAAAAACTTTTTTAGATTAATTTCTCACATTAATTTCACACCATTTTATGGGAATGAAGTAGTGCTAATTAACATGCATGCAATTCCAATAAGCACGTAATTAATTAGTGTTTAGAAAGTATTCCTACCAAACTACAGCATACCTTTAACAATGCTTTCATGACAATTCTACAATTTGTGGGAAGATTTTCTTGTGAAGCTCGGAATCGGTGATCCAGAAAATGCATAAGCGAGAAATGTCTCAACAGTTTCGTATATTTCAACCAAAACTATTTCAAAAGAATTTCGAATTTGATCTTCTTAATTTAAATCATAAAGCGATAACTTGGCTTCAACTGCTACTCAAGTATTTTAATTCAGAAATTCGTTCCATGTTTCTAAAGAACAAATTCAGTAAGAAGACTATTTAATCGAAAAATATCAAATTTAAGAAATTTCAAGCAAAAAATTCAACAAACCGAGCTGAAAATCGGACCTGAAGGTTCATCCCAAAGTACGATGTGTTCTGGTGAGCTGTGGCCATTCAGATATCCATGCAAATTTTTCCTTGAAAAAACTTTTTAAACGGTCTCTTTTAGATGATCTTGACAGTTTGGGGGTTCCGGATTGCTGTTAAAATAGATTTTAACTTTTTTTTTCAGTTTAACAGATTGAACTCTGAACTTTGACTGAGTAAACAATAACAAGCAATAAGAAATTCCGAGTACTTTGAAGAAGTCTTTGAAATCGGAATAATAAAACAAAATTCTGCGATTTCTGTGGATTATTTGAATTGTTTGAAATTACTCAATTTGCTTTTTAATTCATATTAACTAAGTTTTTTGTCGTGATAATAAGCTTGTTTTTTAAGCATTTACGAATCAAATTTTCTTG
This sequence comes from Madathamugadia hiepei, assembly GCA_013365335.1. Lineage (NCBI taxonomy): Eukaryota > Metazoa > Nematoda > Chromadorea > Rhabditida > Onchocercidae > Madathamugadia > Madathamugadia hiepei. The sequence continues at coordinate 45,345 of JABVXS010000171.1, forward strand.
AAACTCTTTTTACTGCGAAAATTCATAAATTGAAATGGACGGTAATCCGATGTTCCGACTGCACACTTTCCGGAATTGATTTTGCAGAGGGAAATCTTAAAGAGCGATTTCGACAAAGATTGTTTTTGTTTTTCGATCTACAATCCAATTTATTTTAGTGTTCAAATTTCCACTTTAACGAATGCAAAAATTTAATAAACAATTTGTTGAAGAAATTCAGTTCAAACATTTTTTGATTTTATGGAGGAAAAAGGAGAAAAAGGATAAATAATACATTTCTGACAAAGTTTTCAAAAAGAGTAATCAAATTGAAATCTCCCTGCGCTAAACTTAATTAATAAATAGATGGCAGAATGGATGCACTAATTAAGAAATAACTAATTACGATTCATAAGTTAAATTGTGAAAACAGTCATGAATATCCATACTAATTAGCAAATGAATGGATAACGAAATGAGTGCTAGTGAATGAAATAGCTATGATTAAGTGGAAGTATTACAAAGGGATGAGATACAGTGCAGCGACTAGTAAGTACAAGGGATGAGATACAGTGCAGCGACTAGTAAGTACAAGGGATGAGATACAGTACAGCGACTAGTAAGTACAAAGAGATGAGATACAGTGCAGCGATTAGTAAATACAAAGGGATGAGATACAGTGCAGCGACTAATTAGTACAACGGATGAGATACAGTGCAGCGACTAGTAAGTACAAGGGATGAGATACAGTGCAGCGACTAGTAAGTACAAAGGGATGAGATGCAGTGTAGCGACTAGTAAGTACACTAACTGAGACCGACCATAATTCTCTGGCTGTTTCTCTGTGGAATGATTCTCTGAACAAAGGAAGGAAGCGACGTGTGAAGTGAAATAAGTTTGCTTACTCACTCACACAAGTTTTACGTCATTTCACCGTTCCCAATTTCAGTCTTCTTGCCTGCCAATGAGCCCATTCGACAGAGACCACTACGATCAAAAGCAGTGCCTGCCTTGTCAACAGTGGAGCACACTGCAAAATTCAATCTCAAACCTGAAATTGTGAAAATTAACAAAAAAGTAGTAATTTATGAACGATGAAATCGAAAAGCATTCATTTAATTATCACTAATAAAGTTAATTGAAAATCAATAATAGAAATCTAATACAATTGATTAAAAATTTTAAATTAATAAATTGGATTTCGAAAAAAAACAAAAGGTTTCTTAAGGTATGTTATAAACAAAAAATCTTCAAACGATGTAAAAATTTTTGAATTTTCATTGATATTACCGTACACCCGGAAAATGCCATTTTCAGGCTAAGTGAATTTTTTCTTTTTCTTAGCCTAAATGTCCAGCAAATGATTTTTCGAATTATTGAAAAAAGAAATTTGAAAAGGAAAAACAAGTAAGGAAAGCAATCAATAATATTTATTGACCGATGATGAAATCCGAATACCATTCGAATAGTTCGAAATGAACCATACAAACATGTCTAAAAATTTTTTTAATTGAAAAAGTAATTAATTAATGCATTAAAAATTTTCTTTGAAATGTTTGAATAGGATTAATGCAAAGGAAAAAGAATTAAAAATTAAAAAGAAAACTTTGAAAAAATATTTTTTAATTTGCAAAAAAAAGCTTTTAAATATTAAGAAATACTGACACTTGTCAAAGTAAGAAAAGTGAACTTCAATTAATTTCTCCAAAATTTGCTTTTAATTTTGTCCCTTGTCCCTCATGCTACTTACATATCCAAAAGATCAAAGTTTAAATTGAATTTATAAAAAAAATTGCTTTAAAAAGGCATTAAAAATTCTAAAATTTAGGAGAGAAATGGAAAACTTAGAGAAAAAAAAAAATGTTGTCATTTCAATTAGAAGGAAATGTTGAAAGGGAAAATATGTGTATGAGAAGGGTATTGGATCTCATGGATCCCATGGGAGCCTCCCGAAGCAATCTGATGTATTTCAATCAAAATATGTTTCAGTTTAGAATTTCTATTTTGAACAAAGTTTTCGCAAACGTTGAAATCGAGCACTTCACCTCTGAAACATTTGTAAGCGAACCCATTCATCTTTGAATACTTGAGGATCTACAAGGAATAGAAATACTCGGCAGCTGAAGCACTGAACTTCATTTCCCCCCAGTCCATCTCACATTTCAATTTCTTTTAAGTCAATCGATAATTAGTCAAAAATTAGTCATCAACTTTTCAAAAATCTGAAAAAAGTTTTGCGAATTAATGTTGAAGATAGGAAATTAAAATTTTCTTATCTACTTGGCTGTTCTTCTTTCTTTTAAATTCAAATTTAAATCTTCACGTTTAGCATCTCAGTGATTCATTATTGAACTATCTCGTGAAGCAGAAATTTGTTCAAATTACTTAAATCAAATTTATTGCGGTTACCCATAGCGCAGTGGGTAATCCGCATGTCGAGAGATTGAT
>JABVXS010000172.1:0-47752 GCA_013365335.1 Madathamugadia hiepei
ATCGCTAAAGTTCGGAATGTAACTGATGGCCGATAATGAAATGAATGAATGAATCAAGTTGAGACTGTCGATTACCGAATTAGCTATTGGGGATCGGATCGGGTTGAGGCGGTCGATTACCGAATGAGCTTTTGAGGATTGGATCGGGTTGAGATGGTCAATTAAAAACTGAGCTTTTGGGGATAATTGCTTGGCTTGTGTACAGAATAGTTTTACATGACTGCATTTCATCATTGTCTCTTATAGTTACCAAAGGATTTTAATTTTTAAAACAAAGATTTGCAATTAGCAAGACATTACATTTTGTGATTAACAAAGGCTTACATTAACACTTGCAAACAAAGGCTTTGTTGCGCATTTAGAATTTTTTATGAAGAAAGGATTTCGCAATTAAATGACTGACTCATAGCATTTTCGTTTTTTTTTTACGAATTTTTTCTGAGTGAAATGCTTACTTGCGCACTTTTATCAAAATTTTCAAAATTTCAGATATTAAAATTTCAATTCCTAAATGTATATGAAAAATGAATTAGGAGTGGTACTTTGCATTTGTCAAGAAAAAATTTACCAATTTATCAGCAACTTTCTTCTTTTTTTCTTTCAGGAAGCCCATTATCCTGATATATATGCACGTGAATTATTAGCTATGAAAACTGAAATTGCTACTGATCGAATACAGGTAATTAAATAAATTAATTAATTGACCGCTCATTCATCAAAATACGACATAATTAATTCAATCAAATTTGATTATTACTACATCCCATATTATTTCATACTTTCAATCATATTAATTATTTTTTTTAAGATTTTCTAGCAATCTTTTTTATTTTCTTCCAAAAAGAAAATTTTTATTTTGCATTGAAATGAAATTTGTTTAAATTAAATTTTAGGTTTGGTTCCAAAATCGTCGTGCTAAATGGCGTAAAACGGAAAAAACATGGGGTAAAAGTACGATAATGGCCGAATACGGTCTGTACGGGGCAATGGTAAGACATTCGCTACCGTTACCGGAAACAATTACACGATCAGCGGAAAATCTCAATCAATCAGCCGCTCCATGGCTGTTAGGTTTGTTCATTTCATTTTTGGGATTAAATTAAACAAAATTATATTAAAATTGATTGTGATAATTAATTAAATTGAAATTCTTTTAGAATCCTTTTTTTGTTTCTTTTAGTTTCAAAAGTCACAAATCTATTCTGTCAGCTTAATTGCAAGAGTAGTTTAAAATAATTAATATACTAATAGCAGTCAAAATTACATAAATAGTGCAAAGAAAAATTTAATTTTAATTTTGATAATCGATCAAAAAATTCAACTCCCTTCGCATTTCCTTTTATTTCAATAATATCAAATTTATTCTATTAGCTTAATTATGAATACAATATAAATAATAATGACAAAAATTACACGATTAATATAATCATTAAAATGTATTCAAAATTTTAGTTAAATTGGATTTAACAATTAATTAAATTCAAATTTTTTTAGCTTCAAAATGTTAAATCTATTTTATTGCTTTAATTATATTTTACACTATCGACTTAAATCAAACTTGAAGAATATCATAATTTAATCAATAAAAATTATTAATTAATAACAAGCAACAATAATAATTACGAAAGTTACATGATTAATAAAATCATTAAAAATTACTCAACATATTATTTACGATTATTAACTAAATTCATATTCTTTCATAATTTTTTCCTTCATTTCAAAAATACCAAACCTATTTTATTGGCTTAATCAAAATAACAAAAATAATAACACCAATTAGCGATGGAATTATAAATACTATTATAAAATAACTGAAATATAAATATCATTACATATATTGTCATCTATCGTATCCCATGGTTACATCATAATTAATATACTGTAATTAATTCAAAAAAAGAGAAAAGAAAAACTGACGCAATCCCTAGCCATATGTTTTTTTCTTTTGTTTCTTTTTTCATTCAGAATTTAAAATTACAAAAACTTTCCACAAAGATTTCTTTTGTTTCATTCTCTCAAAAATTTTCCTTTCTTCGATGCGTTTTTTCAGCCATTCTAAAACTTAAAAATAAATTTCAATTTTCCTTTCATTTATTTAGAAAAAATAATTATCAAGCTTATTACAGGTGGTTACTTAATGAATTGATCACGAGTATCAATTAACATTTTTAACTAATAATTTACTTACAAAAATACTAATTATAATTATCAAGCTTATTACAAGTGGTTACTTAATGAATTGATCACGAGCATCAATTAACATTTTTAACCAATAATTTACTTACAAAAATACTAATTATTAATTAAAATTCCAACTAGTCACTTACAAATCTTAGTGTTGATATCTTATCAGGTATGCATAAGAAAAGCCTTGAAGCAGCAGTAGCACACCTGGAAAATTATGAAACTGACAAAGAATCAAACGATGACGATAGATCGATGATTGCTGACGATGATGATGATGATGTATGCTCACACGGTATCTCAAATAATCATGATAACAACGATAACAATAATCATAATAGTAATAATAGTAACTGCAATAATCATAGCATTAATCATGATCAGGAAAATATTAAATTATCAAATTATCATCAATATGCTCGTTTAGAGTATTCAAGCAATCATAACAATAATATTACCGGGTGAAAATACTCTTTTTACCAGAACGATGATATCAAAAGATCAGCAGAGGTCAAAGTAATTCCAGAATTAAGAAGTAGTATGGTACAGTAACTAGCCTCAAATAAAAACGATAATACAGTAATACTATCAGATACAGTAACTAGCTTCAAGTACGTTTAGTATATTTTTAAAATTAATGTTATTTCAACAATCATAATGAGTAAAGCTATTTTGTTAATAAAGATAATAATGAAAGGTCAGTAGACAGGCGTCAAAGCGATTCCAGAATTCAACAATGATCGTTCTAGTAATAATAATAATAATCGTAATAACAATCAGATACAATAATTAGTTTCAAATAAAAAAAACAATGTCACAGTAATATCAGATTGTATCACGATATTTTCAAAATCACTTTCTCATTTTCGTACAAATTTAATTAATTCAACAATTTTATAAAAACTATTACGAATAAAAAATAAAAAACTATTCTAGCTAATTTTGTCTTTTTGGAAGAAAAAAAAAGTGCTCGGAAGGATTAGATTTAATCACGATAAGTATTAAAATAGCACTTATTGAATTACTATGAAATAATTTGAAATTCTATTCATTTTTATTTACTTTTTCAATTTCAAAAATTTTCACAAAATTCATTTGCAAATGAGAATAATCAAAAATATCAATTAAGAGCTTTCGTGAACATTTCTTAGTTTTTGAAATTTTTTTTAAAAATTTTTATTTATAATTGTAAATTTCCAAATAATTGTTGTGCAATAACTACTAATTGAAATGCAGTTTAATGAATTGAAAATTTTAATTAATAAAAAACTTATTTGTAACTGTTTCGCTTGTTTTTTCCCTACTAAATGTTTCATTATCAAAAATTCAATTTTTAAAAAAAAAAATTTTTCCAGGAATAATCAACTATTGTACAATTAACCTAATTGCTCGAATTTAAATTCTTTTTAAAAAATTGTACAATTAACCTAATTGCTCGAATTAAAATTTTTTTTTTTAAATTTTCCAATAAAAAAATTTTTAGCAAGACTTCTTAATTCAAATTACCAGCTTGTTCACTCATCTATTTCATCCAACTATCTTAATCACTTCGAATAATAATTACGAACAATGAAAATAATAATTAAGAGCAATAAAAATTAGTGCAGTTATTTATTAAAATATTTATTTGATCTTCTATTGATCTATTAATCCTTCTCAACTAATTGCCAGAAGAGCTCACACGTTACAATAATATGCTTAATTAATTAGCACAGCTCTGTAAGGTTCTAATTTAAATTATCACATAATCAAAGTGCGCCACTAATTTTTAATTCACTGAGAGTGAATTAATCCCATACATTGAAGGAACAGTAAACAAAATTAACAGATGAATTAATTCTTTTGACCTCTCACCTTCTCATCCAGCAAAATGATATATTGACAATTTGAGAAGAATAAATATCATGTTACCACAATTATTTCAACAATAACAATCACTTGTAGCTCTATTACTATATTTTTTTCTCACACACTTCTCAAATCCAAATGACCTTTAACCTTTCTTGCAAACGAACAACATAACATTGCAATTATCTGATCGTAGGAAGATATTTGACAAGGTCAAACATTGGCATATAAGGTCATAAACTATAGCAGTTATTTTAATTTCTCCGCCAAATTTTAAAATCAATATGACAAATAACGAAAAATTTTACCCCTGCAAACGTAAGATCAATTACCACCTTCCGCTATCAATTATTATCGAAGCAATGCTTAATAGAATTTATATTTTTCAATTCAAATGTTAAATTACCATAATTTCACTAACCGATTTTTAATTTCAATGTTGTGAAATTTTGTTTGAAATATCTTTGAATTGAAATTAAATACGAGTGTATTAATTGCTTTTAGTCTTTATCAGAATACATGATAAGGTCATGTGATTATGTCATTTCAAAATAAAATAAATATTCATTCTTTATTATCAATTTAATTGCAACGTTTTCATTATTTAATTATTACCATAACACATAACATTATTAATTGCGATGAAGAAACTGATATTATTTATGTTATACTAATATTTACTTTATTATTTATACCATTATCCTGTACAGTACTATGTGATATCGTATTATTTATTACATTGCGATCAGAAAATGATATAAGAAATTATTTATATTGTATTATTTATTACATTTCAACTGTAAGGAGAAATGATAGCAAGAATTAACTGATAGTGAAATTGATTAAATTATAGGTGTTGTAAGAATTGCTTCACACTGTAATGAAATCTACCGTAATACTTGTCTTGAAAACGACAACTGATTAACTTCGTAAGCGAAGTCTTGCCAGGTTTCATCACGTTTTACCCCGATGTATGATGAAATCCCCAGAAAATGCTTCAATTAAATTTACACTCAAGCAAATTTCAAATCTTCAACTATTTCCAACTTTCCACCTTTTTTTCTAAATTAATTTTAACAATATCCTAATAACGGTAATCTCCTTCGTATATCCAAAATAATTGTTGAATGGTTGGATGCAAAATTTTGCGATACTGTCAAATTTTTCATTTTGTTTATCAAAAGAAATGATCAATCGGACCAACAATCATAAATGGTTTATCTATAACTTTAAATTACTAATGTATTAGATGAGATTTTTCACGCTAATGCAGCGACTATTATAAAAGTAAATTTTAGGCAAATAATACAAATATAATACAAATCAAAGTTTGTTTATGGATTGGTGCCGCATGTACCGTACATCATTATTAAAGAATAATTTGACACTGCAAATTCTATTAACAACTATTAACTATATCCATCTAAACCCTATTTTATTTTTACTTCCAATCAATTTAATCATAAACTTATTTTCTCAAAATGTCAACAAAACAACAAAGACCATCAAATCATCCTCTATATATTTAGTATAAATAAGAAAAGTTAATTTAGAAAACATTGACAATTTCAGTCGAAATTTTGAAAAAACTAATTTTCATTCGTTCATGAATTTATTTCTAATAAAGAAATTTTAATTTAACTGATTTAACAGGACTTTTATTTAACTGTTACATGAGAATAAACTCCAATAGCTTTCATAATTCCACATATTACTGTTTATTTTTTTATAGCAAATACTTCTAATATATTGAGCTATTTTTTCGCTATCACTTATCATCACATTATTTTCCACTTATAGTATTAGTTTTGACCCACAAATATGTCAATACGAAACCACATTTTTTTTTATATCGTTGACCTACAATACGACAATACGAAACTACAGTCTCCTTGACAGCATTGATACGGTACAATGTTACTGTATCACTTATCAGCCACAATAAATTCTATGATTCCCCCCAATCATCAGATATTTCATTAGCAAATCCTTTAAATGAATGTATATCTCACAAAATTTCAAAATTCGGGTTACATCGTGGTTTAATCTGCTTTTATCTTAATTCAATTCAACAAATTATACAAAAAATTTCTGTATGTTGTTTTTTTTTGCCGACAAATTTTTTAATTAAAAAGAATGAAAAAAACAAACAAATTTCCGCGTCTGAAAAAAAATTTTTTTTTCAAATACTTTTAATAGTTCGAAAAAAGTTAAATAGATTAAATTAAAAAAAAAAAACTATTAACCTTTCTGAGTTTGTCCTAATCGTCCAGCTCGTCCAATCATTTGCATATATGCTAAACCATTCAGAGCTACTGGTCCATTAATTTGTGCTTTAATAATTACTCGATGGGCCGGTAAATTTATTCCCGAACTTAACGTTGATGTTGAACAAACAATATGTAATAAATGTTCATGAAATGCACTCTCAATACTTCCACGTTCTTCCACCGTTAAACCTAAATTATTTCATTTCGTTTTTAAATTTTAATGATTTTTTTTAATAAATTAACTCACTGGCATTTTTCTCTAACATATATTTCCAATATATTTTCCTTAATTTTTTTTACTATCGCTTAAACATACAGAGTTTCTGGCTTACAATACCTACGAATCACTGGTGAATTACAGTACTGTTGGTAACGTTGATACATACGCATCTACCATATTACTTATCAATTGCGGTAAAGTTTAATGATCTCCTGTGCTCATTTTTTCTCATATTATCATGTCAATACCCAATTTGTCAATTGTGATTCCGCATTGATTTGTGATGCTGCTTTAAATTTAGAAATGAGAAATAGTAATAATTACGAATCAAATGAAAATTATCAAATCATTTTCAAATTTTTTTGAAATTACCCTTTTGAAACATTTTAAATTTTTTTACTAAATTTCGACAACAATAGAAAAGATATGAATGAATACTAATTTTACCATTTATCAATAAATGTTACATTTTTGAAACGAATAGATAATTTCATTTTGGTTTAACTAAATTTTGAGGAATATCGGCAATAATAATTCGAAAATTGAATGTGTATGAAAGAGAGAGTTTCGATATTTTTAGGGGAAAGCCTATTCAAAAACTTGAAAATGAATTAAATAATTCAGAAGAATTGTTGCACAACTGCGCGAAAATTATTTATTTTTGTCATAATTTTGAGATTCAAAACATTTTTGAAATTTAATTTCCCATTTAAAATTAAGTGCAAATTGATGATTACGTAAATAAATCAATTTATAGAGTTAATATCGAATAGTTAATGCGCTAATAATAACAATAGTAACAAGGTGCCCTCCCCCTACTTTACTAACCAATGAATGGTACTTAATTAACATTCTTCAAAAAGAAAACCGTCAATCCGAATTGTAGTCAAAATGATGAGATTAATAATAACTGAAGTACACATAAAAATCATCAACTATACCATCATTGTATTGTAATGATAAGGATTTACTATAAAAATCATTTCCCTTTATTTTTTACATGATGAAAAAATATTTTATAAGCATCGAAAAATATTTAAGAAATTTCAAATTATACACAGATAATTTTTAGAAGATTAAAACATACATTTTTCTTGTTGACAAAACTTTTTTATTTTAAATATTGGATGAAAAAATTTCCTTTCCCATTTTTAACTAACTTAATGAAAAAATTAGAACCTGAATAATTTTCAGAAGATTTCAAATTACACAAATATTTTTAAGTATTCAGTTTTTGAACATGTGGCTTCTCTACATTTTGAAATTTATTCAAAGCAATCTCGTTCATTTCTTTCACATTTTTTCGTTTTTAATTTAATCGGAAAAATTTTTGAAATTAACATTTTTTTAAATATTAAAATTGCACGAATATTTTTTTTAATTTCAGACATTCATTTTTTTGGTGCACAAAACCTTTTAAACTTTGAATTTCAGCAAAAAAATTCGTTTTCCGTATTTATTCCAAATCAATAGAAAATTCGAAATAATTTTAAAAAATTCCAATTATATAAATATTTTTAAAAATTTGAAGTAACCGATTCTTTTTGTGTTCAGAAAGCTTTTCTTATATTACGAATTCTACAAATGAGAGAGTTTTTTTTTTAATTGAAAAAGGGGAAAGAACTGAAGAAATAAAATAATTAAATGTAGGATACTGAAGAAAATTTTTGAAAAAAAAAACCCTGTCCCACGCTCCGAATGAATAAAATCGAAAGTATTATTTGGTTATCAATTAAAATTAGAATTTAATTTTGAATATATGTAAAATATTTTCATTAGAAAAAATCATCGATGCTTTCATTTAATTGAATTTTAATAATTTACTATGCAAAAAAAAATCCTTCCATATCATGCTGAATTTAAATTTTGCATTATACCTGCGAAATCAAAAACATTATTTGATCATGAATTATAAAAATATGCAGCAGTGGTGCAGCAATTCTAACAATGAACCCAGAAATAAATATTTAAAAAATTTGAACTAACCAGCATGATGAAAAGCAATTCCATATGGTATTGTTTGTTGTAAAATTTCATCGACAAAATGTACTTCTTGATGAAATACTTGCTTAATTCCTTTCATTAATTGTTCGGACAAAAATGAATTAAGTTTTTGATTAGAACCCAATTTGAAAGATTGATCAAAAGAATGCGATAGGGCTAAGGCAAGCTTTTCCGTTTCCATTTTCGAACTACAGAATACCAGCACTGATTCATCCCTTATAATAGATTCTGCACATAAGCTAAAATAACAGATTCCATACAAGAAATACCATCAATAAGCTTTATGTTTGTATTTTAATTACGAAATAGTTCCAAAAAATTTCTATGAATTTTCATGAAATTACCATTAAGAAACCCAAAGAAAAAAAATTATTAACAAGTTAACTAAGTTCGCTGATTTGATTACTCGAATAATTTTGAGAAAATTTCCAAAAATTTCAAAACAAATAAAAATATCAGGAGATTCAATCAAAAACTTTATTAGCTAACAAATTCCATCATTTCAACCGACGATGAAAAACACCTGTACTATGGATCTTACCAAAATTATTCTTTATTTTAAATCACGTATAACAGAATATATGCTCGTTTTAACGAATATGCGACGAATGACTTCATCAATAAATTATATCAGTGAAAGGTTACTTTGTTGAAATTATCAAAATTTCGTCAGATCTGACACTACCGCGTAATATATATAAGAAAAATAATAAATAATGAAACGTTTGGAAATTCGAGAATTTCAAAAGATTCAAAATTGGAAAGATTTAAAATTTGAAAAACTAAACGGCATAAAAATTCAAAAGAAAATCATACTGTATGATCGTTTGTTCGATATCATTTGGTTCAATAATTGACTGATTTGATATAGTTCGAATCAATTCTAATGTATTAACATCCCGTAGCTCATTATCACAAATTATCATTTCCCGCAATTTTATTGGTCGAAATTGTGTTTCATATTTTTCAGCATTTAACCAGTCAGCTAATTCATCCAAATTTGGTAATGTTGCACTTAAACCAATAATTTGAATTCGATGGCTGAAAAAATAACAATTAAAGTTATATAAGTAAAAAAGTTTTGCAGACTCAAAAATTTTGCAAATTTTCGAATAATCATTGAAAAAAATTCCATATCTTTTAAAAAATTTTGTTTTTTTTAATTCAGCAAAACAAAATATTAAAAAAGAAATAAAATAAAACATACAGTATAAAATGTTTTCATTAAATTTTAAACCAATACCAAAAAAATCACAGAAATTTTATTAAAAATATATTGAAAGTAACTTGAAATAGAAATAATTCATACTTCAAAAATTGTGATATATACAATGCTTTCCCAATAATTTGCTCCACCAATGGACCGCGATTTCCATCAAATAACATATGAAATTCATCGATTACTAATACACCTAATTAAAAACTTTAATTTATTACAGAAATCACAATTTCAACATTACAGTCATCAATAAATAAGTAATCGGAAAAAACTATTTACACACCGATTAGAATTATTTATGTATCATTTCAATTGTTCAAACATTCTACCAATATCAATTTTTTAATTTTAACTGAGTCACGTATAAAGCACGTTCTAACGGAAATATTTGACGAAATGATTTGATCAATAAAATAACTCTATGCAATATAACTTTATCAATAATCTCAAATATTTTTTATATTTTAAAAGGCAAATGAAACATTTAGCATGATTACGGAGTGTTTTTTCGAATTTTTAAACATTCGATCATCACCAATTTATTTTTTTAACTAAATCACGGATACTTGAATGAATCACTTATTACTGTAATCCAAAATTAAATAGTAAATTATACCCATAAAATGCATCTTTTCAAAACCACCAAAAATTTTTCTAAATTACTAGAAATTTTGAAAAAAATAAAAGAAAAAACTTTACCTAATTCAAATATTGTTTGATCATCAATCATACGATTTATCAGTGAATTAGCTTTTTCAATAGTACATACTGCAACATCCCAAGTTTGAAATGATGATGAATGCGAACCAATGAAGGCACTCACACGTAAATCAATTCTTCGCCATATTTTCTGTAAAAATTTTTAATGAAATAAAAAATATCAACTAATAATTTTGTAAACAAGGTAAAAAGTTTTTGATAGAAGACAAAAAAAAAAAAATTAAAAAGAAAAAATCAAGCAATGAACTTTATTAAACTATCAAAACTGAATCTAAATTATAACATTTCTAATAAAAAAATTTTTTTTTTCCTAAAACAAAAACAATATTGTATTTTTTTATAAAATTTTTTAAAATTTTGAAATAAAAATTCAAAAGAAAAAAAATTGAAACCTGTAATGTGTGAAATTTTTCCTTTGCAATTGATATATATGGAAAGATAAACATTGCTTTACAATGTAATTGTTGAATTGTATTCACGGTAATTAATTCGGCAACAATTGTTTTACCGGAACTTGTTGGAGCGGAAAAGATAACATTTCCATATTTTGGTGAATGTAATGATCGATTATTGAGAACATCAAATTGCCATGGTAGCAATGCTTGAATACCATGTTCGATATAACCAATTGTAATTTCATACGGTATCCATGATGGATAATCAGGCATTTGATTTTATTACCACTAAAATAAAATAAATTTTAACAGAATTAATATAAGAAATTCTTGCTATTTTACAATGCAATTTTTCGAAAATTTTGATAATTTAAGAAATTATTACGGTAACAGCATTAAATTACTGTAAAAACTAAATGGCAACGACTTATACTGATATTGCAACGATTTAATTTAGTTAAGTGAAAAAAAAATAAAATTATAAACGAAACGATATGCGAAATTCATGCAGCAACTTAGTTTACTGAAAAAAACTAAATGACAAATGCAACGTTTCAGTTAAGTGATGAAAATTATAAACTAAATGATATGAGGAATTCTCGCTATTGTGTAATATAGTTCTCTGAAAAATTGCATTATCGTTGGAGGCGTTTGGAGGGTAATAATTTTAAATGGTAAGTACTGCAAAAATTAAATAGCGACAAATCCTTGTAAAAACAATATTTCAATTGGACAAAAATTATAACTTAGGTTACGTAATGCTTACGATGGTAACAGTATTTAAGTAATAAGTATTGTAGAAAGTAGATGATACCGGATCACACTGATATTTCGAGGTTTTAATTCCATAATGATAAGCTAACTCGAACTGTTTATCATAGTCTTAGAGAGGAATGTTAGCACAGAGAAAAAAAAGCGCATTATTCCGCTTGGATAAAAATTGAAGATTAATATAGCAATAGAATGTTTTCCTTCAACTTATTATTCTCGAATAATAAAGATAACAGAAAAAAAACCTATCATTTCTACATAAATGAAAAGAAAAAAAAAAAAACAATTACACAAATTGCCAATATTTCCAAATATTTTATATGCTAATTCTAAATAGAAATTTAATTATTCGCAATAAATATTCCTCACATATTGCTTAAATGGAATGAAAAAAAAAACTGATCATGACATCTACAGTAACCCGATGTTTTACTAGTTCTCGTTGCTATAGCAATCAATATTTCCGAAACATCACTTTTAATCATTTTAATTATCATTACTACTGAGTAGTTTGTGATATTCAGGGATACAGTAATTGAATATTACATTTGAATAAAATCTAAAAACCCAACATATTAGCGATAACGGTCTCAAATGCCTTCCTGAAACATAACTTTCTACAGTTGTTTCGTAACATTTTCAAGTTATCCATGCTGCAAGCTAATATCCTACATGTAAAAGGTAGAATTGTTTATGTCACATTTATCAGTGACCAAGTGCAACGATCAATGTATCAGCGATTATCAATGATATCAATCTACTTATCGATGATCCTGACTAGTAGACTTATTGGCAGTAAGCTCAATCATACCCCGACTTATTCATGATAGACTGGTACTCAACTTAGTGATTACAAGTGTAATATCTGACTTTAAGGACTAATACTTGACTCATTGGAGGTGAGTGCTATGCCTGACCTAGTAGTGATAAGGGGTAGCCCTTAATTTACTGGCGATTAAGTCTCATGTTTTATCTTATCAGTGATAAAAACTGGTAAAAACATCTTATGCTTAGCTTATTAACAAATAAAACAAAGAGTTTTAAAAAAAACAGAAACATATGTAATTTCGGTAATCCTTTTGTTCAACGATTAATTAACCAGTCCTCAATTATAATTGTTTGTTAATCATCAAGTCACATGATCATAATCATTTCATAATGAACAATAAGAAAATAATTTCGACAAAACATCATTGCTTAACATTTCGCAATTACAGACAAATATTAATTAAATGTGAAGATAGAAAAATTTTTTGCGTAAGCAATTCAAGTTTCAAAAATCATTTCAACACAAAACAAAAGAAATTGTAATTTTTTAAAAATGCTTATTCTTTAAACTCCAAATGAAAAACTACAATTGCAAAATTTTAACTATATTTGAACAGCTAAGTTAATGTAACATATTAAATCACGAAGGAATAATAAACTTCATAATTAGTTGAACCATTTCCAAGCTATTCTCAAATATACAAACATTAACACTTTCATTCAGAATGATAGTACAATAAAAAAAAATCACAAAGAGATTTTGTTTCTATGATGGTCAAATTAACAAAGTTAACATAGAGATATCTCTCACATCCTATCATCAAGTATCACCGAAAAAATGCCATTAAAAGTGAATGCCGTTTTTTCCACGATATTACTATACAAAGCAATGGAATTACTGATAGAATTTTAGTTTAATGCTTTATTCGTGAAAAATTTGAAAGAATGACTGCAATAATCAGTTCGAAACTGACATGCAACAGTCGAAAATTTTAAACACAATAAATTTTAAATTCAAAGTTTTTTAAAAAGATCTCGCGTTATTATTGAGCGGTGATCCAATTCTGAGCATTTTTCAACTGTAAATGTCGAGTTTGGATTGAAGTCGGATTCCTAAACAAGAGTATGTTTTTCCTTTTACATCGGGAAATTTCACTTATACTGATCTAAAAATCTCGTGAAAAAAATGTTGATCAAAATATAAAAAACAGCAATTAACCTTGCTGCAGCCTGCGATAGGCTCAATAGGTTCCTCTTTCGGTTCCTGTTTCATATCAATCTTTTTCAGTGGAGCCTCATTCCAAACAAAAGTATCACGACGACCAGATACATTAGAAAGACTGAAATTTTAAATGTTTATTACTTAACGAGAACCTTTTCAGAAATTGACACACAGTTTGATTGCACAGCAGTTCTCCGGTGTAACTGTTTAAACAATAATACTACATTAGTTATCTTTGAAACTGTGAGAAATTCGAGCTCTGAGCATGAATGACAAACACCAATGAATCAAGCTTTAGCACTAATTCAAGGTACTAAAACCACAAAAAAATGCAAACTTATATAATTTTACTGCGTTTGTTATGAAAAATAACCTGGAATGGCGTTTACGGGTTGTTCGTTGTGGAGTAGGATGATACGAAAAATCGCTATCAGCAGTGGTTGTATTCTCGTCCTTATCCGACAAAATCAGCTCTAGATTCGTACCCTTAAAAAAAACCATAATTTGACAATTATTAATTGACTTCCATCAGGCTTAAACCGCTAAATTTAGATGCATAAAATGATCCTGAAGAATTATACTTACAAATCCAAGACGTTCAACTGGTTTCCGATTTTCTCGTATTTGATAACTTCTAGGCATATCACCTTCATCTCCTCTTTCCTCCATAATCTATAAATATTTTTTCAAATCAAATTAGCTGCAATATTCAGAGGTTAATATTAATTATTGATTGATTTTATTAAAGAAAAATGCAATGACCAATCAGAACCTCAAAAACGAAGCACATAAAATCACTCGCTCAAAATTTATATCCAATCCCGCGTTAAATTCCGATAGAAGCTAATTACTAAAAATAATCATAAACTTATGGTAAACTTACACTCTCTGAAAAAGAACGGCTAGACGTACCACGGTCCTTTGGTCCAGTCTTACGTCGTTGTCGGCCATGATAGACTCGCGTGTGTGATTTCTAATATTTCCAAGAATAAAATTTCTTCCGCAAGCATCACAAAAATTAAAGCAAAAAACGCTAACTGTAGATAACTATGAGGAAAAATGAAAAAAAAAATAAACCTCTAAATCACGTCGCTTTTGTTCGAATGCCTGTTGGACATTTATGAAATTGTTAGCAGCTTCCTTCACCAAGAATAAATCTTTGATTACATTATCCGGCAAATTGAAATGTCCCTCAGACATGTCGTTCCAAATATTTATCATATCGTGTTCCTTCAATCACAACAGATAAATCTTCGTATGTCCGCATGTTACTCCCAAATATAAGATCAAGTGGAATAATAAGCTTGGAAAATAACTATACCTGCTTTGCATAGTACAATACAGTTTCTGCCAAAGTTCTTCGCACATTTCCCAGTTCAGCTTTGGTACTCTCCAACTCTGTTTCTTTGTTGCACAACTTCTTCTCGTAATAATTTTTCTTTTCATCAATTTCTCGCCTCAATTCCTCGATTACCAAATCTTTTTCCAAACAGGCATGTCTTTCGTTCACCGCCTGTAATCACTTCCAAATTACCTTCCTAATTTTTAGTTTCATGCCCATCACTTCTTGAACATCGTTTACACTTCATTCTGAGTGAATTTCAAGTATCAAATTAAAATAAATCCAGCAGAAAATTCAACTACCGTCTCGAACAAGCAATCCAAGCCTGCTTTCGCTTCTGGAATATTTCGCAAGGTGTTCCACAGTTGCTCACGATGCTCATCTGAATGAGCTTTTGTGCACTTTTTCTGAATATCGCCAAGTTCATTGCCACGCAACTCAATTTCTTTTTCCAGATTCTTAATTTGTTTCAGGATTGCTTGTCTTTCACCTTCACAAACAACATCTTTACCGTCGATTTTCTTACGATGCTAAAATACAGAAGAATTTTCAAACTGATATATATTACAATGAAAATGCTCCGGCATCTCTTATTTCATAAACATTTCCTCAAGCTCCGGATGAATTGTAAAAAGCAAATTGGACCAAATAACTCAAAACTAAAATATTATCAGTGCTTGTAACAAACCATGTCTGCTTTCGTCGACAGCTTCTCTAATTTTTTGGTTAATTCTTGGTGTTGAGCTGAAAGGGATTTTCGATGTTCAATCAAAACATCGCAATGAATTCCTGCTTCTGCGGCAGAAAAAGCGACAGCCAATTCATCGTTCAAAGCTGACTGAAAAAGCTGGGTTCATCAAGCAAGTTTACTTGACATATAGCATAGTTTAAATCTATTAAAAATTAAAATTGGATTTTCAGTTTATGTAGCTCTACAAAAATGCACTTCAGTCATTGAAAAAAAATTGCAAGTCTTCAATTTACTTTGCAATTTATTCAGTAAAAAGGAGCATTTAATGTTTCCACAGCTACTTACAATAAACTGTCTGTCACATCTCTTCGCTCGAGAAGTGACTTTAGCAAGTTGCATTTGCAAACGTCGATTGCAAGCATTTGCCTCCTCATATTTACGTCGAAACACAGCCAACTGCAAATTTTTCGCATGCTGTTCGCGAGCCATTTCCACTTCACGTTTGCGCACCTTAATGGAATGGAAAAGGATAAAATGAAGTAAATTAATTGAAATTTTTGAAAAAAAAAACGACTAGTATGAGTGAGCAGGCTATAATAATGATTTTCATAGCAAAATTATTCAATATTTTTACTGAAAATTGACTTTGAACAAGCTAAAGCTAAAACGAACTTGGTTCTTTAGTAGTGCCATATTTCGATCAGCTGCTGTTTTCCATTTCCGAAATTTCACTTCTCCTTCCTTCATTTGTTTTGACATTTTGACCCTTAATTTCTTCAGTTCCTACAAATACAAGCTTAAAAATATTTTTTTAAAAATACTGCAAACGACACAATGCTCTCGTTAATGAATTTTTCAAGATAGAAATTTCAAAGACTTTGTAGATCAGAACGCATGAAGATTTTTAGTACAGAAAAAGTGTTTCAATAACATTAAAACGTACGCTAAGTTCCACACCCAATTTCTTGGACTGGTCCTGCAAACGAATGTTTTCTTTTTCCAGCCTTTGGATTTCTCCCACTCGCCTCTTACTTGCTGCTAATTCCTTTTCGAGTTCTTGGAGTCGTTTCCGTCTTTCCTCGCTCAATCTAACAATAAACGAACAACAGTCAATTGTGAACATCACACCATTCGTCCAAACTACCTGTTTCTGTATAAACAATAATTTTAAACAAAGTCCATACTTACTTATGATGGATACTGGACCCCTTAAGCTTCTCCAATAATTCTTGCTTTTCCTTTTCCAAAAGAATCAATTTCGCTTGCAGTTGTTCCATTTCAGCAGCGTAGGTGTCACGCATTTTGATGATTTCCGTCTGAGAAGCAACGGTTGCTTCAAATGCCAGTTCCTAAAACCCAATAAACAGATTCAATTTAATTTCTTTACGGAATGCGCTGCACCTTCAATCAAATAACAAACTTTTTGCTTTATTTCGTCCAAAATATCCCGTATATCCTTGTTAAGCGCAATTTGTTTTTCAGTGAAATGATTTACAAACGTCTGGTCGGATGTTTCATCATCGCCATCGTCTTCACCAGTCTTGAAAATGAATTTAAAGTAAAATTATTAGCCTAAACTGAAGTTCAAGAATCACTTATAAAATAGAGCATGACGTCGTATAACTGTCATCTACTAAGCTGTACCAGTATTGGAGCTTTGTAAACCTCCCAATGTCTTGGATTTTAATAAATTTCAGTAAATTATTAATAAATTTACATCAAACACATCTTTGTCTTTTTCTTCCTCAACGGGAACTCGCAGATTCATAGCAGCGTTTAAAATCTGCATTGCTTCATCGAATTCATTATTTTCACTTCTTTCCCTGGAAACTTGAAAAACTAGTATAAAAGTTTTTTTTCCCCCAAAATGCATATAAAAAATAAAAGTTTACTTAATTTTCTTAATGTAATCCTTTAGCTGCTCAACAATCTGCTGTGAGGCTAATAATTGCTCCACCAATTTTGAATTTTCCACCATTGCTTCTGCAAATCGTACATTACGACGATTATACTCTTCCTGATTCTCTAGATTTCGCTTTTCTAAGTCAGCGCATCCTTTACATTCTCTTGTTATTCCATTTCTAAATAAAATAATAACAAAATAACACTCACTTCCGAAACCATGGTACGTTTAAGAAATTTTTTATAATCGACTATAATTTGAATGCAAATACTTGGAAATCGATTCCACTCCATTAATATAATGTTCGAAAGAAAACAGTGACATAAAAAAGCAACTTCATTTTCTATTGAAAGTCAAAGTCATAATTCCTACGTCGTAATTTCTACACCGATTTTTTCCAATGCAAACGTTAAAATTTTTCAAAAACTCTTACGTTGTTTGACTTCCACTTAATGTGATTAAATCGTCTCCTGCACGAAGGATTGCCAGTTCGTTCTTTACACCTGCTAATTCATCCCTTAAACTTTGAATCAGAGCCATGTTTGGATCGATGTTTACGGTGGGCTTGTTCTTAATACGCTTCGCTCGATCCGCATATCGTAGAGTTGATAGAGTTTCATCGGCATTAGTATCAGCTGGTGAGGCGCATGCAATCATTACCGTATAACTATTACCTCCAAGAGAATCTGTAAATGTTGCTTTACATATTTGGAGTAAAAATAATATAACAAAAAGTACAAATTTTGAGTCTTGGGAATGTAAAAAAGCTTAATTTAAGCTCCTTGTAGTAGTTAGTCTCTTTGCAGATATTAATCATTATCATTGGCAAAATCACATATCTGTTCATAACAGTTAGGCAACATTTCCACATCTCGAAAAGTAGTAAAAAGAGTATGACCGAAACCTTGAAGAAGACGAGTAATTTTCGCAACTCGATAAGGAACATGTCGTCCAGTGGCATTCTGATCGGCCAGCGAAGCGATCACGTTGCCCAGAGCAAGCAGACCTTCGTTAATTTTAATACCCTCTCGCATCCTTTCACCCTCAGCTTGAGTCTTCTTCAGTCGTTCAGAACCAGCCAAATCCACAAGATGTAGTTTCGATTTGAACATAGTACTGGAAATCATCTTAAACTATGAGCAATACGTTTAATTCATGTAAACAATGAGCTCAAATGTTAACATCGAAAAGGTGCCAGAACCTCTCTTCTGATTCATTCCCTTCGATGCATAACGTAAAAATAGCATGAGAGCGTGACGATTTGTCGTTCATTGCCGTTTCACCTCTGCTCCGAAGCTGACATCCTTTTTGCAAGAGTCTAATGGAATCTTCAAGGCAGGACACCGGATGTGCTGATAATCCCTGCACCTGTAAGGTAGAAAATTTTTAGACCCAGAATCGTTATTTAAACAAAAAACATGCAAACCGAACCAGAAAAATTGGAATTCTATCATAAAATATGCTAAAGTTTGAAAATAGATCTCCATAATTTGATACTTACAAAGACGGCTCCCTTTGATTCGCGAATTTGCAAACATTCCCGATTAAGACAAAGTAAATCGATAACTTTCTCTTCATATATCTCAAGCATTGATGCTGTTACTCGATACCTATCCGATTTTCCGATTTGTTTAAAGATACCGTCCACTAATCGTGAAATAATTCCACGTTCTTCACTCGATGCAGTTATCTAAACATAAATTTCATGTGTTATTCCAGCTCCAAATTTCAAAACTTAAGCTAGCAAAGATCCAAAATATGCCAAGCATAGCAATGTATCCCACTGACTACATCCTAACAGAAAGCAGAATAACCATACTCTAAACCGATTCAAATCACGACAATAGAAAGTAAAAAATTCTCAGTTGTGGTAAAAAAATCCTAACACAAGGACAGAGCAACTTTCGTACCGAAATATGAAATACTCTCGGATCAGAAAATTAAAAATTATGTTCATATATTTGATTAAAGTAAAAGAAAAAAAGACAAGAAATATTTACTTCTTCTTCAGTTCCCATTGTATAAGTTTTACCGCTACCCGTTTGTCCATATGCAAGGATCGTACAGTTATATCCTATATTTACAATTTTATAGTTTTATTCTTATGCCACAAATAGCTTTTCTGTTGTTTAACAAAGATTTTAAATTGAAGAGAAACCAAGATGAGTTTTGAAATATAAATGAGAAATGATGATACCATCAAAAATTTTTTCCAATAACGGAGCAGCACAAGCATCGTAAATCATTTCTTGAGAAGAAGTAGGATCAAAGACACTATCAAAGGTGAACAATTTATCATTTATCGATATCTAAAACAATCATTCCAGTTTTTTTGTTCTCAAAACTTGAAAAAATACATCGAAACAATCGTCAATTCATAACTGACTATTCAATAAGAATTGATACTCACTTGACTTTGTTCTACAAAGCACTGAACACATTCCCGGGAATTCTCAGCCTTTTCACGATTATTAAGCGGTCGAACACGAACAGCAACCCTAACCGGGATAACATCCGTCATTTTCCCCTGAAATTTGAAAAGATAAAAATCAGTAGAAGAATCAAAAAAATGTTGTAATGTTTAAAAAATGTAACTAACGCTCTACACAATGAATTCCGACCTAAATATATTTTGTGGAAAATGTTATTATCTATAGGAGACGAGAAATAATATAAATAATAATCACTGAATAATTCCTCGACTGCACAACGAATTTCTCGATAGTTGTGACGAAATATTAATTTTCAAGATGATTTTTCATAATTATTGGTTGCATATCAGAATAGCCAACAGGAGTAATATATGTATGGTAAAACAGAACGTTATCAACGATCATGGATCATTCAATGTGTAAAGAGATCGGGTATAGTAACTGTGGACGGACAGTAGCTTGGTAAAACAAAAGACGTTAGCACAAGAACGGCAGTTGAAAAAGAGGATATGACAGTGATAAATGATATAAACAAGAAAAGGATACCTTTACCACTTTAATACATTCATCAAACATAAGCAAAGCAACAGGCACACCTTTCTCATCACTTCCTAACCAAGTAACTAAATGAAGATACCCCAAAGTTTTTTAAAAATATTTTGAAATTAAAAACAAAAATTTCATTTTTGTAATTTAACTTTCCGCATCTTTTCGAAAGCCAATTTTATGTAGCAGCAGAAAAGCAGTCTAAAATTACATGTGATAAAAATCAATGATGGCGGTGGAAATAATCATGAGGATGGAAAAAAAGAAAGGTCTGCGTCAGAATTTTTTTATAATTTCTTGGGTGTATTTGATAAATTGAGCTTTAGCAATCTATATTCACTGTTAAACGTAATTAAATTTGCAACAAAAATTTTTAAACCTCAAATGTTGCTAATTTTATTTCACTTTTCCTTCCAGGCTTCCTTACTTCACCTCATTGCTTTATATTATTAATTATTTCATATTATTCTAAGTGTTTTATACGGTTATAACTCGTTTTACTCACCATTTGAAGTACTTTTAATAAAAATTTCAACCTTGTCGATGACCATAACCAAGTTAGACACTTTTTTACGTTATATATTCTTCTTCTTAGCGTTTGTTTCACGTGACTATAGGGTCCGCTATGCATGTCACAGTTCTGTGCTTTGTCCATAAGCCAGAAACCCTTGCCCATCATGATTCTCATATACCAGGTCTTGTTCATGCGCGTCATCGTTGGAGTACGCCCTAGCATTGATGCGACTATTTCCAAATTACCAATCACCTTATCAATTTTATACTAGAAAATAGTTCTTTCTGCATTGCAGTACTTCTTATACTTTTTGTTTTGGTCATTGATCTTTGCAGTGATTTCTGTTTTAAACTATTATACCGAGTATCAATTAATTAGTTACTGAAAAAATGTACCAAAGTATTTACAATTATTGATTGTACCAACTATTGATAGTAATTGGTTATTGTGCTGAGCATTTTTTTTTCTCAATGTTAATGTAAAATTTATTAGTTTTTTAATTTGTGTAAATTATCTAGTGATAAGTAAAAGTTTATAAAAAGGAATAATTTCTTATTGTTGTTCTTGTCCTTTTGTGCAACACAGACATTGTATGCGTGCAATCATTTATTGATGCAAAAAAAGCCATGCTTACAAGGATGGTATTGGTTAGTGGTAATGGATTTCGCAATATTTTTGGTATGAATCGTAGAAATATCTCAACAATTCTGGCTACTAATTCAGTGGTAAAACGGAATATGTCAACCGGAATCCGGAAAGAACGTGACACATTTGGTGAGCTACAAGTACCAGCAGATCGTTATTATGGAGCGCAAACGGCAAGGTTCAATAATTTTTTTTAATATCCTTGAGTAATAGAATTGTTTGATTTTCGTTTTTACAGAATTTTACTTTTTTTTTGCCTGTAGATAGTGAAAAAAATATTAGGTGATATATTAGTTGAGGGAAAAATAAAACGTGAGAAATATATTGGTGTAATTTTTTTAGGTTGAATTTGTGGATTTTTTTTGTTTCTTGTGGGACTATTTTTCAAGTTGTTTTAATTTTTTTACTAGTTCTTAATTTTTTATCTGAAATTTGGATGGAGCAATTTTAGGGCAGTTTATTTCTAGGCAATTTTTTGGGTTAATTTTGTGGAATTTTCATGCAGCAATTTTTTTTACCCGTAGCACTTTTCGGCCTGATTTTCGAAGTCTTTATAACATGGTTTGTTGGGTGATTTTATGTAATTTTTATGTGACATTTTAGAAATGATTTTGTGGAACTAATACGAGACAATTTTTCTTTCATTTTGGTAATTTCGAAAAGAGAATGAAATGTTGATTTGATGATATGGTCTGTTATCTAAATAGAAATTGTCATAAGTAATTTTTTACAAAGGATTAAAACTGAGTCTTGTAAGTTTTTAGTAGGAAGGTAAAGTTAAGTTTTTTAAATAATCAAACAATATTATTATTCACATATTTATTTGCGTTTTCTGAAAGAATATTGAAGATGGAGGAAACTTCCAAACTGTCTGATAATTTTTGCTTTCATACCGAATTTCTTAAAAGTATGAGGAAAGCTTGGACAATAGAATCATAAGGTAAAGTGATTGATTGCGTTACTAATAGGGATCAACGATATCATTTAATTAAAGAACATTTTATTTAAATTTTTTATCAATTATAATTGATTTGTTGGAAAGAAGATAAAGAGGTAAATGTATGGAATATTCAGCATAATAGAAAGCATTGTTTGTAAAGGTGTATGTAGAATAAAAGATTTATTTATAAAAGTTTAGTTTTAAAAAAATAAGCTCAAAAAAAGATTTGTCCTTTTTAAGATCAAATCATAGGAAGATAGTATGTATCACTGTAGTTTGTAAAGTATACGGATTTTCTTTTTTGTTTACATTATTTCTATAGTATTCTTATTATTATTTTTTTTAATTCAATATCTTTGAATATTATCGATGTGCGTATAATAAATTGCAGATCAATGATGAATTTTAAAATTGGTGGGTTCGAAGAACGTATGCCATTACCGGTTATTCATGCATTTGGTATTTTAAAAAAGGCTGCAGCATTGGTTAATCAGGAATATGGCTTAGATCAAAAAATTGTTGATGCTATTGCAAAAGCTGCAGGTTAACTATACTTATCCATACTGACTTGCGTATTTGTTTTCTCTATATCGATTTTTAGTATTTTAAACGAATAATACAATTGGAATTCGAAATTATTTCCATAATTCAGTTTGTATTATTCCTTGTTTGTAATTATTTCAAGTGATTTTATCACAAGAACCACGTGTTACTAACTGGTTGAATATTAGTATAATTAGCATTTAGATATAGAAATGTGCATATCTATGCAGTTAATGAAAATAAAAATAAAAAAAGTATGTGTCTTCTCATTTTTGTTCTATTTTCATCCTAGATAACATTGAGCTGTTTAATATTTTCGAGATTATCGTCTTTCAATAAAAGTAGAATTTTAAACCAAGACATAATTTGTGAGATTTTTCTGTTGTTCACAAAAAAAAGACACTGCAGTCCGGTGTTTCGTAAATTATTTTTGAGCGAATTCATTAAGTAATTTTGATCTATTACTTTTATTTTTATATAGCAATTCTACAAATTCAATAATTAAGCATATTAAAGCTTCTAGATTTTTCAGTTTTTGTTCATTTACTTTTTTGTTTTGTTAGAATCAATTGTTCGAATTATTGTAGATGAAGTTATCTCGGGCAAACTGGATGATCACTTTCCATTGGTGGTTTGGCAAACAGGATCCGGCACACAATCGAATATGAACGTTAATGAAGTGATATCAAATCGTGCAATTGAAATGTTAGGCGGTGAATTAGGATCGAAAAAGCCAGTTCATCCAAATGATCATGTGAATATGTCCCAATCATCCAATGATACATATCCGACGGCGATGCATATTGCTGTAGCTAGGTTGATTAATTTATGTTACAGTTTGTACGTTTTATACTTGCATTCGATTTTATATCAAACATAAATAAAAATAGGTGGGTAAGTAGAGTTTTGCTTATTCATTGATTTCAATTTTTCAATTTTTGCAATAAATTAAAATCATTCGTAAATAACATGATTGTTAACGATGGACTTATAGCTAGTCTTCCATATTTACCTCTGTTCATGCATTATTGTTTTTATATTTTGATATAGCGATGAAATACTGATTGTGTGAGTAGTAATTAAACTTGTTCCTGAACTTTATTTGATGGGTGGATGTGTTTATACTGTATAGATTTTCAACGATGGAATAGTTCCAACGATCGATTCAAACCGATTTAGAAATTTTATGCTGATGTTTTAGAGAACTGAATTCCCGACTACTACCATCTCTGCAGCAGCTGCTTGATTCATTGCAGCGGAAATCGAATGAGTTTGAAAATATTATCAAAATTGGGCGTACACATACTCAAGATGCAGTACCACTTACGCTTGGTCAAGAATTTGGTGGTTATGTTCAACAGGTTTTTTTCTTAAAACAAGTCCTCTTATTATTATATTCATGTAATAAACATATTTGGTTTAAATACGATGGCTTTATTCGTCTTTTGTTATCTCATTTCTCCAGGCAAATCTTACTTTAGCTCTTCTCATCTTATCAACTAGGTATTTATACCGATTTTATTTAGACAGTGATTTCGACAATTTTTTAGCTTCAGTGGACAGTTCTTAAACTTCTTGATGACAGAAAAGAAAGCGTCAAAACAATAAATACTGTTAGCAAATAAAAAAATGTTAATTCTTTGATTATTACAGGTAGAAAATGGTATAGCGCGTGTGAAAGATACGCTACCACGATTATATATGCTTGCCGCTGGTGGTACTGCTGTTGGTACTGGTCTCAATACACGAATTGGTTTTGCTGAAAAAATTGCCATGTATTTTTTTTGGCAATTTGCAATTTTTCCCTCTCATCTTTTAATAATCCCCCATATTTTTTCGCGGCATGTTTTAAAAGCCAAGTTTTAATTACATCAGAGATTTCAAAGATTTATTATGCTGTAGGTTTAAAATGCGTTTTAGGAAAATTGCCGAACTAACCGGTTTGCCTTTCGTTACTGCTCCAAACAAATTCGAAGCACTAGCATCCCACGATGCGATGGTGGAGGTAAGTTGTAATTTCATAATAAATCAAAAATGAATAAATCCGATTAATTTGTCAATTGTATGTCTCAAAATCTACTGTTGATTGCTAGAGCGATTTTTAGTCTATTTAATTAGATATCTTTGCTAAGAGGGGCAAATAATAGGATTTAAAGAGGTTTTATGATATTCTTAGTTATGCTGAAAGTAAAGCTGTTGTTCTACTCGATAATAATTTTTTTTCATGCAGATTAGCTAATACGAGATAGAGAACGATTTAAAAAAAAAATGAAATGGAAGTACTTTAAAGGTGCATGGTGCATTGAACACAGTTGCGGCAAGTTTAATGAAAATTGCAAATGATATACGTTTTCTTGGCTCTGGTCCACGTTGTGGTCTTGGGGAGTTATCCTTGCCTGAAAATGAGCCTGGAAGTTCTATTATGCCAGGTAAGGTAAACCCCACGCAGTGCGAAGCAGTTACGATGGTTGCTGCTCAAGTTTTTGGTAATCAGGTTTGCATGTCTCCTGAAATTTCTGTTTTTTTTTGTTTGTTTTCTTTGCATGGGTTTATTTGAAGGTTTTTAAAAAATCAGGTAAGCTGGCTATTAATAAGCTAGGCTAATCTTTATTTACTTCATATTAGTATTTTTCATTGTTTTCTAGGTCGCAGTAACGGTTGGTGGTTCAAATGGACATTTTGAATTAAATGTGTTCAAGCCAGTGATTGTCCGTAATGTTCTTCAATCGGTCCGACTTATTGCTGATGCATCTGTATCATTTACAGTTAACTGTATCGACGGTATCAAAGCAAATAAGGTAAAAGGCTTTGCCGTTTGTATCACTGTATATTGCTTATTGATTTTAGAGGAAGTCTTTTAATAATTTCCATGTTGATGTATTATTGGTGAGGTGGACTAAAATTGGTTTTGTTTTACAATGCCAAGCATACTTTCATTGAAGGAGAACATCGCAAAGATCTTACGTGAATCATTGATGTTGGTAACAGCGCTCAATCCCCATATCGGCTATGATAATGCTGCAAAAATCGCCAAAACAGCACATAAAAATGGTACCACTCTAAAGGAGGAAGCTGTAAAATTGGGTATTTTGACAGCTGAGCAATTTGATGAATGGGTACGACCCGAGAAAATGTTAGCACCCAAATAAGGCATTGCACTTCTAAATATTCCCTGCAAGCTGTATCGACGGTATCAAAGCAAATAAGGTAAAAGGCTTTGCCGTTTGTATCAACATCGCGAAGATCTTACGTGAATCGTTGATGTTGGTAGCAAATAATGACTTGAAACGATTATCTATTTTTGGTTTAGTAGAAACTGTTGTCTATTTCACTAATTATTTTCGAGACTAACTTTATTTGTTATAGCTTTGGGAATTCCTTTTGTCTTAACAAAATTTATGCAAGGAAAGCATTTCAATATGAAATCTGATTCTAATTTAACTGATTAGTTCTGTCTATGTGGTCTTTTTTCATGAATGCATTATTTGATATTCAAATGCGGGATGTATTAAATTTAACATTGATAATGTTATATGTACTTTTTTTGTAATAATTTCATAAATAGAAGTTTTTAATTATGTTGTTGGCATGGCATTTGATTTGTCATTCAAAGTCATTGACATAACAGTTTTTTTCCTTTCAATACTTTGTTCAAATCAACAAATCTTCAATTATTCGTGACGAAATAGACGTGGAGGAAGAACTAAAGCATACATGAAATCTCTTTAAATTATCTAGATCAACATTTCTTTTTTTTTTAACGAAGTATCGAAATGCAGCAGAAGCAAGTCATTTGTTGCAAATATAATAAGTCATTTTTCATTCATTTCTATGGAAATTTGGTTGACTTTTAAAAGATATTCAATCATCATAAACAATATGAACATGTAGATTAATGATGACTATCTTTAAATTGAAATTTTCATGCAAAAGAACGGAATTATTCAAATATTTAATGGTTAAATTTTACATGATCCAAGCCTTAATATTTATAATTAATCAATTTAAAAAAAGCAAACGAATAATAAAAATTATCAATTATGAACTGCATCAAAAAATAAATGAATAATTCAGAAGATCAAATTTTAACGATTTAATTAACAATAATTCAGCTTAACAAGACCCAACCTTTAGCCAGCCTTTCACATATTCTTTGGAAAAAACAACGAATCTCGAGCGTCAATTTTTTACAGTCAGAAATTCATTGGACGTTCTTTCACCATGAAATCATGCTATCACTAAAATAGCGAAACTAGAGCCTCAAGGGTCATTTTGGCGCGAAAATGTCGATTTTATGGTGCACTTTTGCCCGCCATCTGGTCGAGTGCAATGTGTCCCGATCTGATTGGCCCACGAAAATGGATTCACGTGTATATAAACAGTGGATTGTAGCTCCAGGATACTTGTTCAGTTGACAGTTCACTCAGTTTACGATTGGAATCGACCTTCTCAACCAGTTCTACTTCGCCTCTTACTACTTTCGATTTTCATCATCTTGTTTACTGTATTCGTATTTCTAACCCCTTTATTGTTTATTATTCTACCCAAACAAAGATTGAATTACCCAAGTGTGCGGAAGAAGGAAGTTGTCCGTGGTACACGTACGCAGAACCGTACCAGTGCATATTCAAGAGAATCAGACGAAGAAACTCCAATAGGTGGGATATTCTTCCCTGAACTCCTACGAAAGTATCAGACGAAGAAACTCCACCAAGTGGAATACTCTGAACTTTTGCGAACAGTATCAGACGGAAAAACTTCACCAGGTGGAATATTCGTCTCTACGAAGAAGTTCAACGGTTCGGTTGTTGGATATTCGTGCCACACCTCCCAGGAAAAGAACCTTGGATACAAAACAAAAAAGAACAATATCGTTTTCACACCAGTATCAGAGGCTGGCGGACTCTACCAACTGGGTTAACAGTAAATAGAGAAAACGCTATTGTTCTCACGAATGCTACATCAACGAGTAGCTAACATTATCCCTACATCGCTATCAATATTGACCTTTAAATGATGGTGGGATTGGCTTTCTTTTTTTTTTTTTGTTCAATTTGTTACCAATGGTGACATTTTACTGTTACAGACCGGAAACGGCAGATGTTTGTTTTTACTGCATAACTTTTTTTCTCCTTTTCGATTACCAATTTATTATTTCCCTCATAATTTTTTCTGTTTCCAGAAATTTAAAAAAAATAATCGATGTACGAGTACAGTACAACACAACCCCGGTGTATATATTATATATACCGCAAATCACCAACCAATGCAACATGAATTGTAGCACTCCTGAAAATTTTTTATCATATCATTAAGTCATTCAAATCATGAGTATAGTGAATGAATTAATGAATGAAAAGAAATGGCATAATTGATATTCGAAATGATGTTTAATATCAGTTGAAATGAAGTAATTAATATTTCAAAATAAATTGGATATCTATTTAAATGAAATTTGAAATTGAGTATCTGAAACAAATTAAAAAGTAGAAAAAGAAATTAAAAAAATGAACTGGAATTTATTATCAATTCAAATGAAGTAATTAGTAATTAAATAGTAAGTAATTAAATTTCAAAATGAAATCTATTGTCAACTGACAAATACAATATATTAGTATGTGAGATGAAATTTAGTATCAATATGAATGAACTAATTTATAATCGAAATGAAATTTAATATAAATTCATTCCTAAACGAATTTTTTCACATCACAATTCTATAAATCTTTTGAAAATTGAACAAATTTTTACAACTTAAATAAAGTATTAAGGAAAAAAAAAGAAAACAATGCTGTGAATATTTGTAATAAAGTTTTTTTTTTTCAAATATTCATATATTTTACTTTCATATTTATTCAATCTTCATTAATGCTAATTATTAGTTTAATCTAATTGTTTGCTAAGAAAAAATTTGGTCATTTTGGGCAAACAATGTAAATGGATAAATAATATGGATGTGGAACTTGTAATGTTTTTTTTTTTATTGACCTTTAAATCAATTAATTATCTTTTGTTGTCCTTTAAATTAATTGTTGTTACTTTTTTTTGCACTGCCATATTTATTTATTTTTTTTCTCATACTATTGGCAACAATAGTTTATCATTAATCATTATTTGTATCGATCGTAAGTGGTTGGTTCCCGACCAAAGACCTTAGCGACGGATCGGCGGGGTAAATTTAGTCGCAGTCGCATGAATGCTAGGGCGTACTCCAACAATGACGCGCATGGACAAGACCTTGTATATGCGAATCATGATGAGCAAGGGTTTCTGTCTTGTGGACAAAGCACAGAACTGTTACGTGCAGACGACGCTCTACAATAGCGAACCCTACAACCACGTGGGACAAACGCTAAGAAAAAGAGGTATCACAGATCACTTAGTATCAATATTTGTATCGATCGTGAGCGGTCGGTTCTTCACCACAGACCTTAGCGACGAGTCGGTCGGGCAAATCTAGCCGTAGTCGCATGAATGCTAAGGCGTACTCCAACGATGACATGCATGGACAAGACCTGGTATATGCGAATCATAATGAGCAAGGGTTTCTGTCTTGTGGACAAAGCACAGAACTGGTACGTGCAGACGACGCTCTACAATAGCGGACCCCACAACCACGAAAGGCTAAGAAAAAGGAAAAAGTTAATCATTAATCTTATTGCCATAAATTTACCAACTCATTGTCTTGATAATGCTAAAATTTCATAATGAATAATACCTGAAAAATCAACTTTTCAATTGAAAATTTTCATTTAAAAATTAATTGAAAAAGAATTCAATCAAAAATATATCAGTTTTGGAAGTTGAAAAAGTTCGAAATTTATGCAAAAATACAAATTGTAAATTTAAAAAAAAAAACCTTTTTTATTTATATATTTTTAAACAAAATTGCTTTAATCTTTCTATTTTACGCAAATTAATTTGCCTAAATAAAGGGAAAAAATTCTTGTAGAAGTTTCATTTTTTTTTTTAATTTTAAGAAATTCCAACAAAATTCATAAATTATCGGACAAATAATGTTTGTTAATAATTTACACGTAGGTCATCAACACTCCTTGCCTATTAACCATTCCCTTCAGTTCGTCCTTACATTTTTTTTTTTTTTTTTTCTTTTCAAATCATATTTTACGCGTATTTAATCAGATATAAAATTATTCTCCCCTCTCTCTCTCTCTCTCTCTCTCTCTCTTGTCGTTTCTCTTTTCCACTCTTCTTTTCTTCCCTGTCTTTCCTCTTTCCAATTATTTTCCTCCTGTTATTTGCCAATCCTCTTTCCAATTATTCTTACCATCTTTCTTCTCTTTCCCCTTTTCCATTGTTCATCCTTATTTCAGGCTAATTTCAAGTTGCAATTTTTCAGATGAAAAAAAAAAACTTTTAACAATTTTTTTCGTTTTTTTTTTTTTAAATGAAATTCGATCATCAAATGTTAATGTTTTATGGATAATTTTATGAACGAAAAAAAATAAAAGAAAATGTTTCAAATGAAATTAAACTTCACGTTTTAATTTTTATTTTAATATAAAATTTGAAATGTTATAAAAAATCTTTTTTGTTTCTTCATTACATACAGATGACAATTAATTTGACAAATAAAAAAGGTAAAAGTTAGCAAAATGTTTTTTTTTTTTAATTTCTTCACAAATGAGTCTTTTCATTTTAATAATGAAAAAAAGAAAAATTGTAAATTGAAAACTGGAATTTGAAATGTATCGTATTTAAAAATTTTTTTCTTCTTCCTAGCGTTTGTCCCACGTGGTTGTAGTGTCTCCGCTATTGTAGAGCGTCGTTTGCACTTCACAGCTCTTTGCTTCGTCCATAAGCCAGACACCCTTGCTCATTATGATTCGCATATACCATGTCTTGTCCATGCACGTCATCGTTGGAGTACGCCTTAGCATTCATGTGACTGCGACTGGATTTACCCCCCACCGACCCGTTGCTAAGGTCTGTCGTCGGGAACCGACCGCTTACGATCGATACAAATATAAAAAAGCAATCCAAAAATATATTATTGAATATTTATTGGTCATTAAGATGTATATTAAACGTGTATTTTCAAAAAAAAAGAAAAAAGATTTTCATAGTTTGAAAATGTCTTGAAAAATAATTCAGTCATTTTTCTACACCTAAAAAGAAGCATTTGTATTATTATTTTTTCCTTTTTAAATTTTGTTAAAAGAAATGAAAGTATCAAAATTATTGATATTTTCAATAACTTCTTTATAAAATATTCATAAATAGGTTATAATTGAACAGATAAACTTTTTTTTTTCACCAGCATGTTATCAAAAATCATTTTAATTCGGTTGAGGAAGCGCAAATATTCTATAATAATAATAATAATAATAATAATAATGATAATAATAATAAAAATTTTCAAATTTTTTAAAAAAATTTTATTAATTTTTTTCTGTAAAATAAATAGGCAAAAAAAGAAAAATATTCTTGAGAGAATGTTGTATGATAAATGTCATATATGTATAAATATGCATAAATGATTAATATGACATTACATTCCTATAATTAGCTGAAGCGTAAGTGTCAGGATATAACTGTTGCATTCATTTGTAGCATTGAAAAATGAATTGTGAAGGAAGAAAGCAGAAAAAAAGAAAAATGATAATAATTTGGTGCATTGTGTAAAAGATGAAAAGGATTATGGAAGGAATGCAATGTTAGGAATGTAAGAAAATACATTAATACTAATGTTGATAACAATATCTCTATTGATCTTTTTCATTGTGCTACCATATGTCTATATTCCTTGACCTTTTGTTGTTACATTCCTTTTACACTTTTTCTATCTCATTCTTTATTTATTTGATAACATTTTTCACAAACATGAAAATATTGCATATATGCGAATGAATATGTTAATCATATATATGTGCATATACGGAAGTTATACTATTATACAATGCATTTTTACGTATACGCAAGTGCTCATACAAGTATGCCAAATATATTACGTTATTTAGCAAATAAGCATAGAAACAGACAAATGGACAGACACATACAGAGAGAGAGAGAGAGGGACACACAAACACATACATACATTTACATGGAGTGATTTATAAAAAAAAAAAGCTACACGAGGAGTACGGGGAATGAATGGATAGAAGATGGATGGAAAAATCGATAATGTTGAAAGTTTCCCAGATCCGAAGCACCCACGTTATTACATCGTTTGTATCGTTAGAATTTCACCGAGCACTTCTTATTTCATTTATGATTGATAATACTATTCTTTTTTTTACATTTACCTAAATACTTTACTGAAATACTGCAATGCCGTAGTTTTATATTCCTTAAAATGTTTTATTATCATCATTGTTAACTGTTCCTTCATTTAGCTAATTAATTAATTAATCAGCAATTAAAAAAAGTGAAAATTTTATTTTCATGACAAGACCATTTTGTATGGTTTTTTTCTTTCATCACATTCAGTGGATTATTTTTTTCATAACTATTGATATATCACTATGACAAAACCATCGTAGTATTTCGTTGGTCATTTCCTTCTCCCTTTGGCCTGGTTTTGGTTTGCGTGATTGGGATTGTGGAGGAGGTCTTTTGTTTTATGAGTGCTTTTTCTGAATTTTTTTCGCGAGTGTTTTAATTAATTCTCTTTTATACCCAGCAAATCTTTATGTATGAATATATTTAGTGCAATTTATTGTAACTGAAGGGAAAACGTCGAGATGATAGCTAATGCAACAACAGCTCATGTGTTATTTGATGAATTTGGACAACCTTTTATATTGCTTCGTGATCAGGAGAAGCAAAAACGTTTAACTGGTACTGAAGCATTGAAGGTTAGTAATGCAATGTGAAGAATTCCGTTCTACAAGATTTTTGAAATGATAACAAATGTGAAATTCTTTCAATAATATTTATTTTTGTCGAAGATCATTGCTTTTTTTCGGCAGGAATAAATTAGACTAAATTGAATTTCATTTTTTTGACACACAACAAAGCATTGCAGAATAACTGAGTGCATTTTAGAGTCATATTTTGGCAGCACGTGCGGTAGTGAGCACGTTGAAATCATCTTTGGGACCGCTTGGTCTGGATAAAATGCTTGTTTCGAGCGATGGTGATGTGACAATTACGAATGATGGTGCGACAATTATGGAGAAGATGGATGTAGAGCATCATGTGGCTCGCCTTATGGTTGAGTTGTCAAAAAGTCAAGATGATGAAATAGGCGATGGAACGACTGGTGTAGTTGGTAACGTTTAGTTTTATAATTTCACTATTAATATTGAAGTATTCGGAAATATATTTCAACTTCGTAGTGAGATCATGAGGGACATTGAAAAACTGGTTAGCCCCCTCATTGTTTTCATGGATGGAGGATGTTCGCTCAATGTACTTTAAACGTTAAGTAATAATGTCATAAAATGTTCATTTCTAACCGTAATTTTTTCATCATTTTTTACTGTGCTACATATCAATACCCAATGCCTTTCGTTTTATTTTTTTTATTACAGTTTTGGCTGGCGCGCTGTTGGAACAAGCGGAAAATTTGCTCGATAAAGGCATTCATCCGATAAAAATAGCAGATGGATTTGAAATGGCATGTAAGAAGGCATTGGCAACGTTAGAAAGTATTGCACAGTCTTTTCCCATACATAATCGTGAACTACTGATCGAATCAGCTGTTACCGCTTTGGGTTCAAAGATGTAAATTTATTTTCTTAATGAAACATTTTTGACGACCTATTTTATTACTTTACGGTTCAGAAATCTAGAAGTTTTATTTTATCTCTTTTTATATCACTAGTGAATGAAATATTGCAAGTTTTCAGGTTTACTATGTTATTGAAGGTTTCCCTTCAAAATATTGTTCCTTTTGTTTCAGATTCAAAACTCACACACTTATTTTTTTTTTGGTTTCAGTGTCAATCGTTGCATGCGGTCACTAGCGGAAATCGCTGTAGATGCTGTATTGTCAGTGGCGGATTTGGAAAAGAAAGATGTCGATTTTGAACTGATCAAAATTGAAGGAAAAGTAGGTGGACGATTGGAAGATACATGCTTGGTAAAAGGTGTCGTTATCGACAAGACGATGAGCCATCCTCAGATGCCAAAGGTTGCTATATTTATCTTAGATTGTTTTCTGCCGCTTATTAATGATTTTTTTTACAATTTTATTGTA
The DNA here is from genome assembly GCA_013365335.1 of Madathamugadia hiepei. Taxonomy (NCBI): domain Eukaryota; kingdom Metazoa; phylum Nematoda; class Chromadorea; order Rhabditida; family Onchocercidae; genus Madathamugadia; species Madathamugadia hiepei. The sequence goes on from JABVXS010000172.1 coordinate 34,345, forward strand.
GAGCTGTTACCATTTTTACGACTGATAATTGCGATAGTTACCTTTGTCAGTTATTTCAGGAATTAACTGATGTCAAAATTGCGATACTCACTTGTCCATTTGAGCCACCCAAACCGAAAACAAAGCATAAGCTTGAGATCACTTCAACTGCTGATTTCCAAAGTTTACGAGAATATGAGCGAACAACGTTTGAAAAAATGATTCAAGAGGTAATTTTTCTATGTGTTTTCCTACCAGTAAAATTTTTTTTTCACATGGTAGCAGTTTCAGCTGCGCAGGTCTAATTTTTCCAGCTTTTGTTTTCTTTGTATCATTTTGTAGCAATTGTATTTTGCTGCACTTCAGGTCAAAGATAGCGGCGCCAATTTAGCAATTTGCCAGTGGGGCTTTGACGATGAAGCTAATCATCTTCTACTTGCCCACAATCTCCCAGCAGTTCGATGGGTTGGTGGACCCGAAATTGAATTAATAGCGATTGCAACTGATGGTCGTATTGTTCCACGTTTTGCTGAACTGACACCCGAAAAACTGGGTAAGGCTGGAAAAGTTCGCGAGATGTCATTCGGAACTGCTAAGGTAAAATTTCTATTCCATGTAATTTGCAATGAAAAGGCAGTGTATTTGCATTGAAATTAATACTGGAATTACATTTACTTTTACGTAAGGTAGTAATAGCGTGCGAGTGGACTAAACTGCATATGTGATAATTTTTCATTATTTAATGAGTGGAAAATAAAATACAACTAGTAGAAGCTCTTTAATTTCCCAATAAAAAAAAAGTTTCTCTGTGACTGAAGCATTTATATTGACAAAAGACTTGTGGTCTTCAAAGGATGTTTAGCTAGAGATAATATTTTGTTATAGGACCGCATGCTTTGTATCGAAGAGTGTCCTAATAATCGAGCTGTTACGGTGTTTATTCGCGGTGGCAATAAAATGATGATTGAGGAGTCCAAACGTTGTTTGCATGATGCTCTTTGTGTTGTTCGCAATTTGATTAAAGATAATCGCATTGTTTATGGTGGTGGCGCAGCAGAGATTTCTTGCTCTATTGCTGTTGCAGAAGAAGCAGATAAAGTATTACAATACCATTGTAGTATAAATTTCTATTGTATAATTCATTTTCCTGATTTCTAAGTGATAATATCAATTTAAAATTCAGATTGAGGGTATTGAGCAATATGCTTTTCGTGCATTTGCTGATGCTCTGGAAAGTATTCCTATGGCACTGGCTGAAAATTCCGGCCTTTCTTCAATCGACACAGTGACAGATCTCAAGGCTAAGCAGATCCAACAATCTAATCCAAGATTGGGTGTTGACTGTCTCGGTTCGGGTACTAGCGGTTAGTCACTGGTTTAATACAGTTTTTTGATGTCAGCTGTTTTGTGAAAACACATAAAGATAAAGTAAAAATCGTGTGGTAAATTCTGAGTGTTCATCCTGAAATTATTCGGCAGAATTCAGGCAAAGTTCAGCTTCTGTTATGTTATAATTAAGAAATTGTATTGCGAAATTGTATTGTTTTTTATATAATCATTAATATTTTATTTGCAAAAACTGATCCTTTAACAAGTTAGCTAATTATTTCGGGAAGGCAACTTTACACATAATGCGGAGAAAATATTTATAGTAGTTTTTTAGATATGGAAAAACAAAAGGTAATGGAAACATTGCTATCGAAAAAAGCACAAATATCTCTTGCTACTCAAGTTGGTTTTTTCATATTTCGATCATCTTTTATTATTCCATTGAAGTGATTCAAATTTTTTAGAAGACGTTTGTTTTTTTGAAATTCAGTTTCCTTGATTCATTCTTTATATTAATTTTATTGTTGGTCGCTGATATGCATAAATTTGTTGGATTTAATGTTTTATAGGTAGTGCGCATGATACTGAAAATTGATGATGTTCGAGTTCCGGAGGCTGATGAACAGCAAAATTTGATGTGATATTATTAATGTGCTTGGAAATTGTTTTGTTACCACTTAAATTTGGAAATAAATTTTTTTAATTTGGTTTTTTTTTGTTCAAAAATTCAGAAATTATGCCGTTTTTTCGGCTTCGATATTGTTCATTTTTACAATCATCTGTGCATTTCTTAATGATAAACTGGTGCATTTCATTTAGCGTAACTATCTGGTTGATTAAATAAATTATGAAAATGGAAAAAATAATTTTTTGAGGTGTTTTTTGTATAATAGAATAAGCGGTATGGGTAAATAAACTATATAGTTGAAAAATAATAGGATTGAAAGTGATATGCTGAATAATCATCGGGTTGTGAGCATGGAAGAACAAAACAGCCGTCGGCGGAATGTGCGTTATTCTCGTAAATGTCATTATTTATATATGCGTTTTTTTTTTCTTATCCAATAAGTAAATTGATAAACTTGTTTTGAAATCTTTTAATTCAGTTTTTAGTTTAATGTATTGGTGATCCTTTTTTATGTTTCCTATAATTTCTTTTTCCTTTCATTTTTCATCGATTTTTGAAAAATTCGACATTTTACGGATATAACTTCTTTACCTATCGATGTAACTTCTTTAGGTTGTAGCTGTTAAGATTTTTAAATGCAATCAGTGGTTTTATTTTTTTCATGGGAATTGAAATTCCTGAAGGCTTTATTTTAATTACCAGTTATGATAGAAGAGTAGTAGTAGTGTAAGATATGTATTTTAGATGAATTAGTTCGATGGAATGAAAGTTAAACTTTTTTTAACCATATAAAGTAAGGTCAGATTGTTGAATTTTTTTTTGTTTTATTTTTATAGCGCATCCTTTGACAAATTCTGAAAAATGGGAAGTGAGAAGGAAATTCTAGTGATTGTTTAGTTATTGGAGTGCAGAAGGGTATTAGATAAGATGACCTGAAAACTAAACAAATTTTAGAAATGAAACGATCAGTTTAAAAAGACTCTTAAGAATTTGTAGGTTTGAAATATGAGGGAATAGATTATATAATTCCGGGAAGAATTCTGATGAGAAAAAGAGATATACGATGCATTTTTTTCAATTAATCATTGACATTTCAATGAAGTTGTTAGGCGGAAGTGAAACTTTTCAAAGAATATTTATTAGCTGCTTTTATTTATTTTTTTATTTCAGTACTATAGACATAAATTAGATTGGTGATAATTTAAGTGATTTAATAAGCTCGAATCAGATTTTTCAAAAATACTTAATAGCTGTTTTCACTTATTTGTTTAATTAGATTAGTGATGCTTTAAACGATTTAATAGGCTAAAGTTAAATTTCTAAAGAATATTAGTAGCTTTTTTTTTATTTCAAGTTATATAGCCATTAATTAGGACATTGGTATTTTAAGTAAGGATGTTTCAACACTATTAATTTCTTTTATAACAGATAAATGATGTTTCATCGGTTTAACGGAAAAAAAGATATTTTTTTTATTTATGAATCAAAATTTCTATTATTCACTGATCGAAATATCAAAAGAAAACGTTTTTTTTTGTGTTTTTCTAATCTTTTTTTTTTTCGAACGATACATTATTTTAATATTGATGTTGCATAAAAAGTAAATTTAATTTTAATTATTGTCAAGAGAAGAAAACGGAAAATACGAAATTCTAATTGGAACAGGAAAACAGCAATACAAGCATCGCATCGTATCCTAATTTTTTTATGGAATCAAAGTAAATGATGGATTTAAATTCGAATTTAAAACTATGATATGAGGATTTTATCATTTTTGCGTTATGGGAATATATTTTAAGGAATTGGGAGAATTGACTTTGATTATGTTCATTTTGAATATTTCAGTATTCATCGGTAATAATCTGTCTTATCGTCGTTTTTTTTTGGCTAGCTTGACTTCGTGATCGATGATTTGTCGGTTTTTTGATATCATCCAAGATGAAATGAAATAATTGAATCTGCGGGATGAATTTTCCAAGTGAGGCTCAACTTACCCAGAACTATCCTCGCTTTTTACGCCTGAGATTCATCTGTTATGGACTAGCTTGGGCGATGACAACGAAATCCCAGGGTCATAAATTGTGGTTAGAGTGACCTTCTCTTAGATGGATGGCCTCTCACTAAACGGCCTCCATCTGCCTTTGTTTGGAGTGAAAATTGTCCTCCGAAATGTTGGCCATATGTTAGACCTGTCTCGTATGAATACCACCAGCATAACTCACAATCTTAAGCGAATGAAACAATAAATAAATGGAGAGTCAAATGTCGAACCGATCGCTCGCTATGGATACAAAAATAACATTCCAATCGGTCTTATGATATAGTTCCAATAGCTATTATTGCTTTATTATGTTTTTTACAGTCATACACCATGCACAGAGTAGTTGATCTTTTGACCATGCAGTGTTGCTAGCTTAAATAAATTTTATGGATAATTAAGTATCACCAAATTAGTGTTCCTTATCGTTTTTGTTTAATTTTATTGTTTTTGTTCAGTGTGAATTAGCATTTCCGTTACCATGTAATTTTTTGTAGTAGCTGTTTTTTGCTTAATTTTTAGTTATTGATCGCTAAACTACCACTTCAAAAGGAGGCCGATTCACCAGGTTTATCAACATATGTCCGTAGCGACGAATACATTCAACAATGTTACTACAACTTGCACAAGTCAACCAATGGTTTGTCTTGGGTTTCATTGTTATTCTTGATTCTATTTTGTATCATTTTTCTTGTAATTAGTGGAATCAAAGGAATTGTTGTTTCAAAGCCATAAAATGATTGTTTTTAATTCTGCTATTTAAAGAGATGCATGGAGGAATTGTAATGTGTTTGACAAATTGCATTCTGTGAAGCTTCATGTGAAAGATCATGTACACATGTTTTAAATGATCCGGAACATAGATTTGTTGATGCTGTTCGGGAATGCGTTACTCTGTTAACGTTTGAATTCTTGAAGATGGAAAGTGTAATGCAGCGAGAAGATCCATTAGTGGATGTTGTTACATTGGAAACTCCGAATTTATCATCACTGATTGGTAGCAATTCAGCTACATTACCTGGTAAGTTTCCTTTAATCGAAATGCAATTATCTGGTGAATTAAGCAAGTATTATATTTGTAAAAAAATCAGCATTCAAATTTTTTTCATGTTCCTTCAATAAGATCTGTTACTCTCATAATTTGCTAACACATATCCTAAACTGTTACTTTGTTTTTTAAACAATAAAAAAAATCATTTATTGTCATTGTCAAGTTTTGGTGATTTTTTTTGTTTAACTAATAGAGTTCCTGATTAATTCAAAATTCATTCCTTACAACTGCATTTTTTGATTTAAAAAATCTTTTCTATTATCGTTTTTGTGGAAATAAAATTCATCAATTGTGCCACACTCTTATTTTTTGTTTTCGTTTTATAATGCTAGAATTTTCACGGTATTTTTTTATATATATAGCAGTATTATTGAATTTTTCGATTACTTTCATTATGAATGGCTTTTAGTGGATTTTCCTTCAACAGCTGAACTGATGCAAAAATGTCTTGCGGTGAATCCATTTGAATTGAAATTTCGTGAAGCAAATCGCAGGATCAGTCAGTGCAGCGAAGAGCTTTTTGAGCAGGTTTATATTTCCTTTGTCATTTTTGGTGCCATTTTATGGCGAATCACTTCGAAACTATGACTATTCGTTTTGAAAGTTGTAGCAAATTATTATATTAAAAGATAAGATTAGTTTGTTTGTTGTTAAACTTTTATTCCAGTTGAGTCATTTATTTTTTCTTTGCAGAATGGGCTTGTTCCGGTGACACTATCATTACCAACGACAGGTGGCATAACTTTGCTAAAGTTGCCATCATCTTTGGCTCATTCTCCTGGTATTTTCTCAAATATTAATGTTCTTTCAGCGGATTTCGAAGGTGATGGATTAAAAAGTGCCGACTTATCGCGTTTAGTGCAGCAGGTAGAATTATCTTTGATGTAAGTAGTAAGAAAATGTGATAGCTGTAGCATTGAACAGGGATATCATAGTTTTCAGATGAAAGATGGTGGCGGTTTATCGACACAGAACTCACGAAATAGTGACGATATTGGGCAGGCACCTCGAACTGCTGATGTCCTTAATGCTGTTCTTGATATGCATTCTGATAGGTTGGGGACGTTTGGTTTTCTTGGTACAGCTGGTCCAACCGCACCGTCGTCGGTATGTTTTAGAGAGTAAATAATTTGGATTTATTCATTTATATCTTAATATATTTTTTTCTCTTTTTCGTAATTCAAGTGTGTAAAGTCTTTCACTCTTAAAAAGTATGGATAGAAGTTCTTTTCATCTTAAAGAACAATTAGTTCCCAACTTTGAATATCTATCTTGCGTTTTGTCGAGAAAGGGGTTTAAGTTAAGTGGGCTGTAATATACTGAACTGGCTAACTTCAAAATTTGTGAGTCGCATTTGTGACATTTTTTTCTCTTCATTTCTGTTTTTCAATGTGTTCTGAACTGACCGTGATTTTGAATCGGATATATTAATAATTAACTATATGTAATGAAAGACATTGACTTATTTTTTTTTCAGAGAGGATCATTAACATATATCTTACCAACATCTTCAACCGTTGGTGTAACAGTTTATTCTGATCCACTCGTGGCAACTCCATCAACATCCTGCACAGCAAGTGTTAGTGGCGTTCAATCCACTTTACTATCGTGTTCGCCATGTTCCTCAGAATCAACATCCACTTCTTTAACACCGCCAAATTCAGCTATAAATAGTCCCGTTGTCAGTGCACCTGCGAACATTTCAAGACCTGAGAGTTCTGCATCATCTCAAACACCGTATGTAGCATAGTTTGGCTTTCTCATGTTTTACTTGTGCATATTTCGTTTCATCTGAGTGTATCTCTGTTTTTTTTGCACTTGTTATTTTCTCCAATTTCAGTAAAAAGATATTGCCAGTACGAGCAGCAGCAGTTGCAGCACCGGGGGTATCAGCTCCATTTCTAAGTGCTGTTGGAACAGTAAGTTTCGTCTTCCTGATGTACAATTGTTCAAATTAGTTTAGGTTAGAAAAAATGGTAAAATTTTATAAGAATGAAAAGAGCGAGTTGCATAGTCTTGAAAAAGTGGGGAATCGGATGAGTTGTGATTAAAAATAACTAGAATTTTTTAAGCTTTTATGTATTCCATATATATTTTTGCTATGCATCACCATGACGTTAAATTTTGATTGCTGCTGTGTGAAGAATAAAGGTCTTAAAAGTTTTCGAATTAAGCGAAGCTTTTTTCAGTTGTTACCAGTAACAAGCACTGAGGAGCGGAGTGATGTTTCACAAATTTCAAGCGCCCAGTTATCACCAGCAGATCATTGGGATCCTGGTGATGTGAAACCTGTGATAGCTGGAAAAAATGCATCATCTTCGTTGCAGACAGTATCTTTCTTGGGAACATTAATTTAGAAATAGAAAAATTAGAAAGAATACGGCTCTTCTCGTTTATTTTATTCATTGATGTGAAATTTTATTTCCATGCAGTCACTTTCGTTTATTTTAATTTTTCTTCTGTAAATAAGCATATTTTGTTCTTGATCATTGATGTATAATCAGCAATATTTCGATCACGAAGAAAGCATTTATTCGCAAGATGAACAACGTAATAATACGGAAACACTTTCATCAACAACACAAAGGTTTGTTTTTATGGGATGCTTTGAGAATTTTTCATGTTACGCTCTTAGGTTTCATATTCAAAAGCAAATAAAATGAATTCTTATGTTTACATTTTTCGAATAGGGTTTTTTTTGGAAGCCTTCTTTTTGAATTTTAAAACCTTCTGCTTTATTGTATGAACAAATATTTTGTAATTTAGACAATTAATTTGAATTATTACAGCAGAGAAAATGCTACATCTCGTTCAACATCATCGTCAAATCGAGGTGGACGTGGACGTGGTCGTAGCTCTTTAATTTCCGATTTGGCACCTGATGAACGTCGAGTTACAATTTTGGAAAGGAATAAAGCAGCTGCTGTTCGGTATCGAAAGCGAAAAAAGGAAGAGCATGATGAGATGATCACACGTGTTCATTTATTGGAACAAGAAAAAGTGGCACTCTCAGTAAGTTGCTTAATTTTAACATGTAATAGAAGAATTATACCTGATAAATGAACAACAGTGATTAAAATTAGTTCTCGTAAATTTTCATATAATATTGCTTTTCAATAATTCGATTACCGTAAGCATATTAGAAATGATTTACATCCAACAAATCAAAATCAAGTAAAAATTAGTTTCATGTTTTAATTTACACATCTCGCAGTTTAATTGAGCATAACCATTTGAAAAATTCAGCAATTTTTTACCTAAATAATCTAAGAAACTTGCAGACTCAGAATCAAGTACTGCGGCGGGAATTGGAACGAGTTTCAGCATTGCTGAAAACACGTGAAGCATGCTGTGTTTGCCACTTGAGTGGTGTAGGAGAGTGCTTGCGGAATAGATCATCGGTAGATGTAGAAGTCTTTTCCCCTCATATTGAATCGCATTATGGTCTATCCAGTTATATATCTCAACAACTGGTTTCATCAGTCATTTCTAACAAGAAGCCGACGAAATAATTTCCTAGAGTTTTTAGTGGTTTGATTTAATATATATACTCTAATATGGCAATTTATTATGTTTTTTAGTTTCTCTTGAGATTTAGTTTTCATCTTTTTCAGAAATTGAGTTCACAGTTAGGTTTATTCGGTTTTTTAATGTGCCGTTATTCCGTTTTCAGTCTGTTTAGTTATATCGCTCAATATGCCTACGAGTATATTCCTAAGTGAGTACATCTGAAGTATTCCGGTTATATTTTAGTGTTTGTAAAAGCTTTGAATGGTTGTTCAGAAACTTCATACAGTACAGTTGACCTCCGAATTTATATCTAATGAATTTTGCAACATGGTATTTAACGGCTGATATTAATTTTTCCAGACGGAATGCGGATAAGAGAATGTAAGTTATGTTATGATGATGTTCATTCGTGGAATAGCTGAGATATAATAATGTTTATTTTAATTTTCCGGTTGGAAAGTTTTAGGGCTGAAATTTCGTAGGTTTTATATTTCTCACTTTCTGTTGTTTTTGTTTGCATTTACATCTTCCCCGTGTGTTTATACGTTTCGGCTGCTAACTTAACTACGATTACATTAATTTTTCTAATTTTTTGTTTACACATATTGTAAAAAAGTGCATAGAACTTTCGGAATATTTTTTAATTTGTACATTAGAATTGATTAATTGTGGAAAAATTTTTTCTGTTGCTACTTAATTGTAGACATTGGTGTAGTATTCTTGACTTAGATCATACCTGATTTTTCTTGGCGGTAGTTTCTTGTCAGTTCTTGGTATAGCGTAACAAGCGTGATTAGAGGAACTTCATTTTAAACACATTATATCGGAATAACTTATCCAGAATGCATAACATTGTATAATAGGAGAATATTGATTATTTTAATGAAATATACTAGTTAGAAAGTTTGTTGAAAATTTATTCCCTAAAATAAGTTATATATAAATTATACATGTATTTTTTTTGTGATTTTCAATTTCTAAATCGATACTTTTCACCATTCAATTGATGATGTGAAAAATTAGCTGTTGATCAATGGAACTGATAATGTGACATATATATGTTTTTCCATGTTTTTTTTTTTTGATTTCTTATTTTTCAAAAATTTCACTTTTTCCTTACTTAAATACTTACTGTGAATATTAATGGTTATTGTACAAATAGTTTTCACTGAGTGTTTCTGAATGGGTCTTTTTCGAATTAAGTAATGGATCATTTACTCTTTTGTATTGGTCGGTGAGAAACCAGGGCTTTGTAGTTTTGTTTTGTTTTTTTTGCTTTTTGTTGTAAATTTGTATTTCTCTGAACTGTTTGTACTATATTTTTTATTCATTTCTTTTATCCGGTGAATTTTTACGAATTTATCTTACATTTAAAATGGCTAGATGTTTTGTTTTTACAAATTTTGTCAATATGGATTGAATTCAAATTTTAAACCGGTGATTGTAATTTTCTATATTTGGTAATATTTGTTACAAAGTGTGCAAATGTTTGTTTCAATTACAGAAATGGCGAGGAAAATTTGTATAAGCACAAAATTTAGCTTTTCATTTGTAAGAATCAGGTTATGTGAGGGATGTCCAATGATTGGGCACAATTATTTTGTTCCATTTTTTTTTCTTTTTCACATGTCTACTGCTGCTTGTTTCAACTGCTTCGTAATAAATGTCAGCTATTTTAGCTCTTTTTTCGTACTTTCAAGAATTTTCAAATTTTCGATTATTCATTTCAAGAAAGAAATGAGATCTTGAATCATCATCACTGTGTCCAGAAAACTGTTAATGCTTAAAAGATGTTTTCCAAATCTTGAGAATCAGATTTGGAATAGTTAAACTAATTATATTCCTTCCTTATATAGTTGGTGAGCAGAAAGATCAAGCGTTCATGAAATAAGCTCTTTAATTTATTGATTTTTTTTTTCGTTGTCGTAAGGAAAACTTTGCGTAGTGTGATGAGATTTTTCTACGCTATCCTCCCAGTGGCATATGGATGTGCAAATATTCACCTTATTATAACATATTAACTCATCCCCAAACTCAGAGAGATTATCGTACTTGCCATCTATTTAAAAGAAGAAATACATGCTAATCAATTACGGTTTAGGGATCAAGCTATTATCGTTGAAGCTTGCTTTCGGTTATTGTAGATGAACAAACAACCTTTGGAGTGAAAAACACATTTTTGTGAGCACATTAAAGGTTTTATAATTATAAATAAAAATTGTTTGCAACAAATGTAATTGAATTTTAATATGCGAAACATTTAGTATTCTTATGTTATACAGTGAAACAATAACAAAAAAATTTGAGGATAATTCCGTGACCAATTGGATCGAGCAGCTCTACAATTGCGATCAACTTACTGCGATATTATTTCCGACGACGACAGACCATTGCGACGGATGGGTTGGGCAAAAGTTTGTCGCAGTCATAAAAATGCTAGGGCGTACTCCAGCGATGGGCAAGGCCCGGTGTCGGGAAATCCGAAATATAAATCTCCACATAAAGGTCCTAGTTAACATATAGTAATTGATGTCTGCTTAGCTAAATCTGTTTACTACAAGAAATCCTTTTCTTGATCATGGAATAGAAATGTATGATGCGTCTCATCTCGCCTCATTATTCCTTTGTATAAGCCTTTTGCAACAGATATGCTCATTTGATGTACAGTAGTTCCTTAACATTCGGTTATGTTAGGATTGTATCTCCCTTTCAGATCGTATACTATTGTACGGGCAGCAAAATGTCAAGTTTTTGTTGCACTTCTGCTGGACATCTGGTCATGTATGATGTGTCCCGATCTGATTGGCCTACGTCAGTGGAATGCTGTATATATAAACCGGGAACATTCTACCTCCAGATCAGTGTTTACCCAGCTCATAACTGGAATAGATCGACTGTACTGCTCCGAGGACGACTACTACTTCACACTTACTTCGGCTTGATTGTTACATTGTACACTATTCTAACGCGTTTTTGTTATGTTTTGTGAATAAAGGTTTAATTATCCAAATTTGAGGCTTGTAGTTAACGCAACATAGCAATCAAGGATTGGTTAATTACCCAAGTTGTCAGGTTCTCGCTTGTTCACGCTACACACCGACAATCTAGCTTTCTACAGCAACTTTCGCTTACGCACGTTACACAGCAATATCTGCATATCTATTGCTTACATTCGTTACACTGCGAAAACTCTATCTACTGTAAGATAGGTAGTTTTTGATATCTGTATCCAGATATCACTCAACAAGTATTCGATAATTGGTAACAGACAAAATCGGAAGTTAACAGAAAATAAATATCCATTTTTCTGTCTATGCGAACTGTGAGAACAATGGCGTCTTCTCTCCTTGTTGTAGGCTCAGTTCATTCACGCACACACAGACACGCGTACTTCGCCATCAATGACGAATCATCGTCCTCAATGTTCATTTTTTTGTTACTGCATTACAGTAATTGTGTCGTGTTAGTTACGTTAAGTGAGTTAACGTCGTGGTAACGTTTGCACGTTTCCTGTTTCGTTCTTGTTATGCTAATAAAAGGGTTTAATATCAAAGTTTGCGATTTCACCTTCCCCGTAATCAAAATAATTAATCTGCGCTTTACGATTTCCACAACAGATATATTACCAAACAACATATACGACGGAATTTATTGTGAAATTAACAACGATACAGTATGTCTTCTTGTTCGTAGCGTTTGTCCCACGTGGTTGTAGCTTCCGCTACTGTAGATCGTCGTCCGCTATTCTCCACTTCATAATTCTGTGCTAGCCAGAAAGCCTTGCTCATGATTCTCATATACTTGTCCATGAGCGTCATCGCTAGCATTCATGCGACTGCGAATAGATTTACTCGATCGACCCGTCGCTAAGCTCCGTCGTCCGGAAGCGACCGCTTGCGATCGATACAACAGATATTTGTTATCAATGTTGGATTCAATTCATAATTTTCCTTGTCTTTATGCGAAAAAAAAAAAATTATTATCTTGTTTCAAGTACAGCAAAATAAATTGAACAAAAATTGTTTTGAATCAAATGGTTTTTTTTTTTATTATTATTATTATTAAAAATGATCGATTAACAATATTTTTAGAAGGTATAAAATAAAATGTTTTCTTAATTTTTTACATTTTCAAAAGATTATCGGAAAACAATTCAAAACAAAAAACGATAAAATTTTCAAATTAAATCCGTCTATGTTGTTTATGTCTTTCAAGACTTTTTTAGATTACATAATAGAAATGTAATCTAAAAAAAAAAAAAGTAATTCAATTTATCATATAAGGCATATGATTTAATATTTCAATGTCATGCTAAGTGGAAGTTAAAAGATAATTAGATTTCATATTAACTAAATGGTGAAATAATCCATTTTGTTTTTTGCATTTTTAAAAAGAAAATTTTTAAATTTAATCTCAAAAGTTTCGTTCATTTATTTATTTATTTATTTTTTCAAACTATAATTTTTGTCAATGCTAAAAGAAGGATAGAATAATTTCGAGCAAAAATAAGGTTACAAATTTTGTCGATGAACCTGGAATTTATGACGCAATCAAAAGTGATGTAAAATGATTGCCATTCAAAACATTGGTGTGGCGCATAGATACCTCATTTAGTGAATGCATTTAAATTTATGATCCATATTGAAATTGATATGAATATTGATGAATTGGAATTAATCAACAATTTAAATCAGTGAATTGAACATTGATGATTGAAACTAGTTATATAATGTTGAGCGATGAAAAGAACTTAATAATTGCAGCTGATCAGCAATCCAATTCGATGAATTCATTTTAATATTCACAATTATTGTCGTGAAATTTTTACTGCCAGACAATTTTATTTATAAAGCACGGAACAAATTGAATAAAG
>JABVXS010000173.1:0-47736 GCA_013365335.1 Madathamugadia hiepei
TTAACTTCTTTCCATTCGCATCCTTCAGCATACCTTTTGAATTACCCATTTCATCAGTGACAGCATTTTTTTTATATCTGTCCATAGCTCCTCTGGTTCTTCATCATCTGTATCCAGGATAAAGAACCGATTTTCTAAGTACTTCCAAAATTTATTTATTTTTCCTATTACAAATTAATTCAATTTATTGCTCTGTCATCGTATTTTATTTTATTTTTTTGTTTTTTTGAAGAAGGTGCATATTTTCATTAAAGGTAATTTTCAAATTTAATGAAATTACATTTTTAAATTTTAATATTGATAAATTTTTAAAGAAACTATCCATAATTACAGGATGAACATATGCATGGTATGGAACCAAATGTGACGGATTTCACGCATAGTGGTAATGCTGTTGTTGATAAGTGTGTGATAACATTTGCAACACTTATCGTTGAAGTTGATATATTGGTGGAAAAAGCCCGAAGCATATTCTATAATGCATTGATTATTTATGGCGAAGATGGTAGCTTTATTGAAAAAAAATTTGTTTTCTTTTAGCCAGTTAAATAAAGGATTAAAATTTTTTAAAATTGAGCAATTATGAGCGGAAACTTTGATTGGGATTTTTAAAATGACGAGCGGTTTTTTTCTATTTAAATAATTTGAATAGGAGTTGTTAGGTTGCTTATTTAGCTTGAGTTTTGTCTCAGTTATCGGATTTCTCTATTTAATTTATTTGTTTTTGAAGTGAGAAATACAAATTTAAATTGCAATTAAAAATTTTAAAAGGTGGTAAGTTTTTTGAAATTAGCTTGTCTATTTGCGAAGTAAAATTAAAAGTTACCATTTTTGAATTTATCGTAGTTGTTTGAATAACTAGTGTATTAATCAAGAAGTTATTTCCAGTTGAATTGTATTAAATTTGAAATTGAGAATACAAGATGAAATTTAGATTGAATTAAATTTAAATGAAAATATTGAATAAAAAATTGCATTGAATTGGAATTTTTCTGATAGAATGATTTTTATGGAGTGATTAGATTGCATTTTCAACTTAATTTAATTTGCCGTGTTTGTTTAATTCTTAAATTAATTATATGGATATTTTTGAACTGAAGGATATAAAATAAACATTGATTTTTAGCAGTTAATAGGTTTTTTTTAAGTTTGTTGGCTATTTCAGGTTTTTTTTTTGTCAATTAAAAATTACAACATTCAAAATTTAAAAATTCTATGATTTAGTTGATAATTGCATATTGTCGGAAAATGGTTGTGTAAAAATGATTGCTCAATTTTTACCAAAACTTCAACAACTTCATGTATTTATCAATCGTTGCAATGAAGTTTTCCTTAATATTATCTCACAACTTTATGCCTTTTTTGCATTGAAGTAAGTTTCATTTTTTTTTTAAAAATATCTTGAACTTTTTAAAAATTAGAAAAAAACCCGATTAACTTCTAATACTTTGTTTTCATCTTTTGTTTGATAAATGCAGAACCTTTTTTATCATTTAAAAGACTTAATTTTTTAAAAAGGTTTTCTATGTTTTGATTTTCAAAAAAATTTTTTTTAATATTTCTTTTTCGTAATATTATATCACAAATTTCCATATACATTCTATAAAATATATCCTAATCAATGATAAGCTGATATATATATATGAGAGAAATCATAATACGAGAGATATCTGAGGTCAGATGAGCTGGCATGCTTCTTTATCAATTTTAGTTTTTTGTTTACTTAACTAATTTTTAATAATGCGAAGGAATCTTATCAATTTATCAGGTGTGCTCTACTTGTTAATATCATTTTTTATCATGTAATGTTGGTGAGCCGTATCATTGCTAATAATATGTTTTAATGAATGGACGTGAGGAAGGAAAATTGTGATAAATAATGAAAAGATATATTTAGCCATTTTTTATTAAAAATATTGTTTTATTCAATAAAATTTGTGTTTTCGGGGCAGTTGCAGTGGAAAAAAGGAATATAAAATTTAAAAATTTGTTAAAAAAAATAAGCAAAATAAATGTATGACGAAAATTGAATTAATTAATTTGCTGATGGAATATAAATGTTATTTTAATGGAATTAATTTTGTTTCTTTCTTAGCATATAGTTAGCATTAATTTAATTAAGCAAGGAACTTCATATACTTAACTTACTCAATCTGCTTAACTTAGTTTAATTACTGGCTTACCGACTTAATTATTCATTAACTTACCAAACTTATCAGACTTGCTTCATTTACTTAATTATTTGCTTGCTTACTTATTGATTATTCACTTACTTATTTACTCATTTACTTACTTTTCGTACTTACTCTGTTAATAATTTTTCGCTTGCTCATTTACCATGTTACTTTCCTTATTTTACTTATTCACTTAATTTCCTTTTATTTTTGATGTTTTGCTTTTTCAAGTTTTTTAAGTTTTTTTTTTTTTGTAGAAGCAATATTTTGGAGAAATCTCATGAGAGGAAATTAATAAAGGCATGGCGTTCACTTGGATTACTTTTATCAATTCTAATTTCACTTGATGAAATTATCCGACAACAATCAACTTTACAGCAACACTGGCAAACATATTACAGGCAATGATAATTACTAATTATTTTATGGCTTCTCACAAAATTTCCGAAAGATTTTATGCAGTATTAATAATTTTAGGATTTTTTAAATTGTTTCAAAAAGTTTGCTGTTGCAAAATAGCTCTAAATTCACTTTCATAACTAACAAAGGGAGTGTTTAATTAGTCAGGATTGCAAATGATTAATTAGCTAACAAGGGGTTAGTTTTTTTTTTTAATGTGATATTAGAAACGATAATGAGTCGAAAATAATCCAAATGAACAGGTTTCAAAATTAATACAATGGAAAATATTATTCTTATCATGTAGATAATTTAGTTTTGCCAAATTGAAATTAATTAATTTTTTTTTTTTTCAGAGCAATGCAGTTAATAGCATACAATCCAATGCAGCATGGTGCAAAATCAGATTTGTTGCAACCTTTCCTGCGATTAATTACAAACATCAATCAATCAATTATGCAAGCTAATATTTACAAAGTAACAATTAATGACTATTTAATTTCGTGAATATTTCAAAATTTTAAAACTGAATTGAAAAAATTACCAAAATAAAATAATGTACTGCTAATTGTAATTCTATCAATTTGAAATTTATTTATTTTTTTCAGATCTATGTAATTCCGATTTGTGTTTTCGTTTTTTTGAAAATTTCAATAAATTTATGAAAAATTTTAATTTTATAAAAAATACAAAGGAGAATTTGAATTTCATTATGGGATTTTTTCCATTTTTTCTTAATTATTTTACGTGTAAAATTAAATTTTGTGAATTTCCTAATTTTTATCAGATTTTCTATTAACCTTTTTTTTTTTTTTAATTTCACAATAATTTTAGATGATAAATTGTTGAAAATTTTTTGCAGATTTGTTGTCAGCAAATGCTCCAGCAGAATTTACGCGACAATATGCAATTCAATGAACGAATGAAAGGGATAGTAATTGAAATGTATGAAAAATGGGATCGTGTAGCTTGTAGGTTTATCTCAATTTAATTTTAAATATCAGTTTTGAGTATTCTTAAATGATTTTTTAAAATAAATAAACTTTAATAAAAAATTCAAGTTTTCAATAAAATTTGTTATTAATATTTTGCACTATTCAGGAAATTTTTTAAAAAAATTTCAAACTTTATATATATTTCAAATTTTATGCATAACAATTTCAAACTTTATACATATTAATACAAGTTGTTGTAATTTTGTATTTAGATTTTAAAATTTTGCTTTCACATCTTAATTGAATGATTTTAATTTAACATGGGGATATTTGAATAAATTTTAAATTTCGCCTATTACATGCAATTAATTATTGTAGTTGGCATTTGCATGTTGTGCGAATTTCAGCGGATGATATGCCAGATAAGCGATATCTAATGGCGATCATTGCTCTTGCTGGATGTCATACTTTCATATTTCGTGCAAATGATAAAAAAATGATAAGAACAATTTGGAATTGTTATAAAAAGGTATTGTTTTATAGTAATTAATTATTTTAATTACATTGAGCTAAGAATAAATCGAACATTTTTGCAATACTAATGAATTGAATATACTTTTTCATTTTCCCACTTTATTAGTGCTTCAATAACTTGAATATAATTAAAAAATCAGGACATTGATGCTTTTGATTTATGAATTATCATGTTGAATTATCTGAATTTTATTTTTTGGGAAAATTATTTATTAAATTTGAAGCAAATATTATTTTTGTTCGTATAGCTAATTGTATGCTGTAAAAATTGAACTTAATCAAAAGAAAAATTTCGTTAAATTTTATATTTTTAGCTTCCATCATTTCATCTCTGGGGCTATGTGATATGGTCACCGTGTGAATTTATGCTTGAAAATTTAACAGAAATAGATCATATCATTGATAAGAAAATGATAGCTGCAATGACAGCCGCAAAATCTGCTCAGTTTGTGCAAAATATGGAAATACTGCCAAGAGAAGCTACAAATGCTGCAAATTTTGTAAGCGAAAAAAATTTTAATGAAATTTGAGAATTAAATTTATTTTTTCATCGTGAATGTTATATACCAAAAAGGTGGTAAGCAAATTGGTTGAAATATTCAAGATAAACTAAATTCTTATCAATGTCAGAAATTGGCTATTTATTTCGTTTGCGTATACGTTTAGTAATTGTTTATAGACGAATTATTCCTCATAGACATTGGAATGATTTTTCATATTCTTTATAGAATAAATGGTTTTGAAAAACTCAATGATTCTTTTATTCCATGTAAAATAATTGAAATTTGTGATGTTGCAGTTAGACGAATGGAAATGTGAAATGAAGGAAAAATTACAAATGAGATCGGAACAAACATCAAATGAACATTTAACGCTACGAGTTTCACTTTTTTTACGAGTAATTTTTTTTTCTATCTAGAATGAAAAAAAATTCGAAATATAAAAATTATAAAATAGACAAATGGCATAGGTTCAATCAATGATATTTGATTTCTTGGAAAATAATATTGAGGAAGGTAAAATTGAATGAAATTTACAAATTGTAATTCTTCATTCAGTGAATTATTTTTGACTATTATACAAATGTTTATTAGGCTATTGGTTGTGTAGGAAGTCTCAAAAATGACTGAGGAAAAATTTAAGAAGAAAAAAAAGCAAGAAATAAAACTTTATTTTTAATGTTGTTAATGAAAATTTCATTCTAAATTTTTTGAGGAAATGGGCGGAATTTTTTGTTTAATTTATTAAATTCCGCAGTTTAAAAAAGGCAAATAATTTTGTAAACAAAAATATTTTGGTTGATGTGTGAGGAAAAAAGTGTTTTTTTCTTTTTCAGGGTATTCGATTTGCGGATTTATTGTGTCGTTCATTAAAAACTTTAATGAGTCGATTGGTGCTGGAACAGAAATCTATATCGCGTAGTTCAGCTACTGCCGCTTTTCGTTTAATTGAATTCATTAAGGTTTATAATTTTTGACAGTTTAATTATTTCATTTGAAATTGCCAACATGCGATTCTTATTTTTACCCACGATAAGTACAGTGTTGTTTGCCGTAAGTACGATATTATTTACGGTAATTACGGTGATATTTATATGATTTAAGCACTAATCTCGTGATAATTTGATGCTATCAACACTTAACTGACATTTTTAGGAAATTGAGATGGTATTCGCGAAATGGTGGTTTGAAATTTTAGAGATTTGCCAGGAAGCAGTTCAATACTTCAGTGGTAAACTATTTCATTTGATCAGTACACTTCATCAAGCGATTCGTAGTGAGTCGGATTTTTCTTACCGTACCGTTGATACAGTTTCTGCACTGAGTATCGCCGAAAATGCACTCTCCGGTTCAAGTAAGTTTTCAAATCTTTTTTCTTTTCTATATTTTGGTTTTAGAAAAAGTAATTTCTATATAATTTAGATGATTTCAACAAACATATATTACAGGTTGAATATTTTTGTTCTTGTTTCTGTTTTAATGTGATGGCTTATTTTTAAAAAATTAATGTGCTAAAATTTTTAGTTTCACGAACTGGTTTAATTGTTACTGGTACAGCATTAGATATGGCCTGCTATACGGTTGGTATTTTTCATTTCAAATTTTATTTCCAGACATTTTACTCATGTCATATTTTCATCCTACAATTCGTTTATATTATTTTTCTATTAAATTTTTTAATAACTGTTAACTGCTTGAAAATTTTTCTTAGCGCTTAGTAGTTTTTTTTTTTTTTCGGAAATAATATTTTGAAATAGCTGCTGTTTATTTAACATTTCAATGTTAAATGTTGTGGATAATTTTTTTTCTAATTATTTCAAAAAATTTGTTAAACTTTGTTAGTTATATTTTTGTAGAAAATCTTTCGTGGCAGTGATATTGAAAAGATTGATGATTTCTTGATACGTTTGGAAACGATTTTATCATTGAGAAATATTATTTTTCGTACCTGTAATTGTTCATTTTTATTTTGGCATCGATCATTTATTGCTGCATATTTTGGTGCAATTATTGAGGATCATAATTCTCGACCTCAGGTTCTTCTCTTCTTTTTTCTTCATATATTTTACACTTAGAAAATTATAAAATTGTTTTTGAAAACAGCGTAATACTTGTTGGTGTAGAAAATTATTGGTTAAGTGAAGATATTTTGAAGTATTTTATATTTTAAAATAATATGATTGTGGTTATTCTTGAAAATTTTTGTTTCAATTTTTTTCGTATTATAGAATTTTTTTGGAAATGATAAATTTTATTTTTTTAATTTAATTTTTTTTTTTGTGCAGCTTTTTTTTGATGCAATTAATGATATCGAAACAATATTGGGTTGGGATGAAAATGAGCTAAATGTAAAGGTCAAAGAATCGATACGAGATGAATTATATGAATTGTATCAAAAGGTTTGAAAATTTAAATGTTAATATAATATTTGCCTTATCTAAATAATAATAATTGATGTAGGCATAAAGTTCGGCTAATTATTTTTGTTTGAATGTTGTTGCTTTTTTTTTGTTTAACAAAATTTTTTTTTTTTTTTCGAAATTTGAAGTGATAAATTTTTATACAGTAAAATAGTTACTATCAATGATAAATTACCATTTATTTTTAATTCTTTTATCGAAAGATTACAGTAAAAAAAACTTAATTTTTAGTTATATTTGAAAAAATTGTGTGAAGCAGTGGAAACCGATTTACGATTAAGTGTTCATTCACACCTTCAATTGGATGTTCGTAAACCAAGTAATCCGATGCAGGACATTAATATGCGTTTAATTTATTTGCTACAAATGCCCGCAGTACAATTGTTTGATCGACTGGTTGATGTTAAAAGTAAATTATATTTTTTGTAATTTAATTGCTTATTAGTTTTGTAGAGTTACAGGCTCTTAATTAATGTGAAAAATAAATTATATTATTATTTTTTTTTGTTTTTGTTTTTGGGATAATCCTCAAATATGGAAAGGGTGATTTGAACTAACTAATAAAATTTTTTTACACAAATTAAAACTAATAATAGTTGAAGGATCTGAAAAAACTTATGTGATTATTGTATTGATAAGTATTACTTATTCATTTTATCTCTCCATTTTTCTCCTTTTCTTTTATTTTATTATGATAAGTTATTGCGAAATTTTTTTTTAGGATATGTTGAGAGGTATTTGGAGAGTACATTTTACAATTTAACAGCTGTTGCTTTGCATGATTCAAATACCTATATGATGATGAATCTATTGGCTAAACAAAAGTATAAGTTAATCTTATGTGAAAGTCGTTTACCGTATCAAAAACTTGATCAGGGACCGGATGTATTATTCGTTGCACGAAATATTGATTCATTTTTGGAAAATTACGATTATAATTTGAATGAACAGGTATGATTCAATTAAATGAAGAATTCTATAAATTTAAGTTTGATTTTGAGCTTCACAAACATCATTTGATTAAATTTGATGATTAAATTTAATCAAATTCATTGATGATTTTTTTTTTTTTCTTTTCCTTAGTGAATGAATTTATGGATTATTTATAGGTCGGTGGTTCAAATGAATTTGAGAATTTTCCATAAAATTTAAGTTTGCATTTTTTATATAAGACTTGACAATCCAATTTAATCAATGTAACTGATGAAATCTATAACGAACAAATGCATAGATTGCTTATTGATCATGGGTCAGAGGTTGTAGATGGTATGCATTAGAAATGCTACAGATTTGTTAATAAAGTAGATTATCTGATTTTGCCCTCCTATTAAATTTTAGTTTTAATAATTGTGATGATTTTAATTGTAATTCATAAAAATTTTAGTAAGTGTTTAAAATGATAATTGTGACTTTTAATAATTTGCTTGACTTGAAATGTTTATGGAAAATTGAACCGCAAGAATATATTTGAATTTTTTATTTGAGCCGTTTGTTGTAATATTTTTTAAGTCCTAATGATACAATTCTTATTTGTTTATTTTTTTCCTGTTTTACTGGATCAATTATGTATAATTAATAGAAAATTGGATTTCTAATCAAAAAATGCGCAAATGTCGTATTCATTATTCATTTTTTTAGCAAAAATTTTCAACATTCTTTTTTTCAGTTTAGTATATTAATTAACAATAGTTACTAGAAAATCTGCGAATAGGAAAATTAGGCTATATTGTATTATATTATCTCCCAGCGAAATGTGCAAATGTCACTATTTTGTTTTTTTTTTTAATTTTCAATAACTCTTTTTTTCAATTTCAGTTTTTTATCGAAAAAGACAGTAAAAGTAAGCAATTAACAATATTAACTGTTGAGCATGTTGCTAATTCAATACGAACGCATGGTATGGGTATTATGCATACAACGGTAATTTATTGGTTACTTTTAATTATTCAAATAGCCTTTACGAAAATAAACAAAACTTCACCAGAACCTGATTCAATTTTTATTCGAATTTTTCGTAAAATAATTAGGAATAAAAAAAGAAAAACAAAAATAAAAAGTGGAAAAAGTTTCAAAATTTCTATTTTGTGAAATTATTGTTTAATTATCTAAAAAATTTTCACAATGACTCAATTTTAAACAGGTCAATGTAAAATTTGTATTTTGATACATTCAAATTACTATTTTGAAATTGGTTGGTTTTTTTCGATGGAATAATAATTTAGAATGATTTTCAATTATTCAATTTAATTGATTTCTTTTTAGAACATAAAACTCGATTAGTTTATGAAGTGTTAATTAATTTGATAATGCTGAAGGAAGGATTTTATTATATGAGAGGTATGTTTTTAGAATGCTAATTTATAGTATATTTTGCAGATAAATTATGCTTATCAATTTCTGAAAAAGAAATTCTACATTTTCTCGCAACTTTTATACGATGATCGTATAAGGAATCAATTAATTAAGGATGAACGGTATTTTCATGAGAATGCGGAAAAATTCGGGAAAATGGTTGGTTTCATGATATCCATTGATTCAATTTGCCTGTTATTTTTTTTTTTTTCTTTTCAGTTATCTGAATACAAATATTTTGACTTTGATGTTTACAAAAGGAGAAAAGTAGAAGTAATAATTATTTAAAAGTATTTGAAAGATAATTGGAAAGAAAGAGATACTGATTTGAATCATTGATAATTAATTATCTATCATTGTTGCATTATTTAATTGGTTTAGTTAGTCTTTCCTCTAATTGGCGATCATTGTTTTCTTCTTTCCATCAATATTACGTTTTATTATATTTCAAAGAATTGAATTTTCTTGAGCAAATATTGTTTTAATTAGTAATTTTATTTTGATTCAATTAATTTTTGCATTAAAAATTTTTTAAATTTAATTAAAAGATAATTTTTTGCACCATTTTTTTATTGTTCATTTTCGATTACAGTTTTTGATCGCAGTTGTAATTAAACAAATATTTTATTAATCGACGGCACTTTACAGTATCCGACTGATCGAGCAAAACGTTTCAGTGCTGCAATAAGACTCCTTGGTATTGCCAATGGTGATCTGTACATGGATAGATTACGGATCCTGATCACTGAGATCGGAAATGTTATGGGTTACGTAAGACTTGTCCGGTTAGAAGTTAACTTTTTATGTAGCATTTTTTCTCAATAATTTAACCAATAAGGGCATGGGTAGGTAATTGGTAAAGTTATGATTGAACAAAATATTTGATTAGAAGTAATTTCTGATGGTTCCCGTAAAAATGTCTCTTCACATGTTTTTCTATTCATTTGAAGTTAATCTTTGTCATCATTTTTGAAACACTAGAAAGAAAAAAATGATATTCATCTTCTTATTGCAGAAAATTAAATTCCATAGTATAGAAGTGAATACATCAATTAGTTTATGTATTTAAAAGTTATAAGCTTCATTTCTTCTTAGATGGATTTTTTATTTCGAATAGAAAAGAGAGAATTGATGAATTTGATGGGTAACATCGTCATTTGTTTAATGAATATTTAGAAAAAAAAAGTTAAATATTTGATTATTAAATAAATAATTCAGGATTGAGAAAAATTTTTTTTTTTTTTCGAGGATTATATAAAGAAATAATAATTGTTTAAGGTCATCTTCGTAGATATGTTTATATCCGGAAATTTTTAATCTTCTCAAATGTTATTTTTACATCATCCAAGATAAGAATATTATAGATCAGGAGGTATTGAAACAAGTATGCGATCACTGGCATTTTTACCAAATCTTGATGATATTCCGTCATTTGAACCACTTGCAATTGGTGCAAAATTATCATTGGAAACAATCAATGCTGCAAAAATCCTGGATGATGTTTTTGAAATGGCAAAGAAGAATGTGAATCAATCGGATAACTATTTAAAAGTACCAGAATATTAGCAGATTTTCAAGATATCTCATAAAATTCATTGAAATAATATAAAAATAAAAAATATATTGTGCATCTATTTGTGCATTTTAGATTCTTGCTAGGATATCAGCAAATTTGTTAATAAATTATCCGCAGTTTGTTCATTTAGTAAGTAAATAAATTTATTATAAGCATACTTTACTTATAGATTCGTGCAGGAATATTAGCAAATTTTTAATTAAAATACTTTACATATATTGATGAATTTACTTAAGATTCTTGTCGAAGCATTTGCTCCAGAATTACGTAGCAATGCCAAATATGAACATCTGAATAGCTTCTACATGATTATACCACCGTTAACGATCAGATATGTTGATCGGATGTTATCCTGTAAAGGAATGTTAGGACGACGAGCAAACCAGAATAATACATTCACGGATGATGGATTCATTCTTGGTATTATTAAAACGAATTTGTCGAAATTTTTAATTAAAAATTAAATTAGTGAAATTAAAATAGAATTTTAGAAAAAATATACTCTTTTACTCTTAATATTTAATATAAAAAATAAGTGAGAATAAAAATTTTTTCATGCATTGAAAAGTTTTTGCATGTTATATTTTAAAAGTTTCTAATGAAATTTTTGAAAATTCTTTAAAAAAAAAAGTTTGTAAAAAATAAAAAATTTATGATAATTTTCAAACTTCAACTTCTAATTAGGATCAATTTTTTTTTCCAAGGAAAAATGAAGATATGGAAACTTTTGAAATGTAAAAGCATTTTCCAGGTGTGGCATTTATTTTGGTGTTATTAGATCAACACAAATATTTTGCATCATTGAATTGGTTTCAATCAGTGGCACATGAATGTAATGAAGAAATTTCCAATGCTTCTTCATTTTTTTCAAAAAATTCAGCAAATAAAAGTTCCGCTGATCCATCAACAGCAATTCGTTTAGCGAAATTAGAGCAGTATCAAAAAGTTAGACTTTTATTTCTCATTATTTTTTCTCATACCTGCCCAAGCTTCAGTTTTTTTTTTCGCAGTTTTCTTAGTCTCTAATTTTTCTTTATACTTGTTCAAACCTTAATTTCCTCCATGCCTGTAGAGGCCTTGATTCCTTTTCACACCGGTCTATGCTTTAATTTGACATCATAATTGTTCAGGCCTTGATTTCTTCTCATATTTGTTTATTAAGTTAAAATGTATTCAATTTCAATTTTATGACAGCAATCCAAGAAAAGCTGTTCTTTATCTCGTGCTCATTTATCTACTTTAGATTATTTAAATACTTTGGATTATTTAAATTCTTGTAGCTGGGAAACTTTTGCAAATTTGACTTTGGTATCATTTGATTTGCAAACCATTCTTTCTAATTCTTTCCTTCTCCGGCTATCCAGTTTTCATGTCATCCTGTATCTCTTTAACACAGAGTTTTTGTATTTTTTTTAGGAATTCCAGTTACTTTCGTATACATTCAGTTCGGCTAAAATATTCTTCAATTCGAATTAAGGTAAATTTATTTGCTACAGTTGTTTCAATTCAAAATTTTAATTTTCAAAGTTATTTGATTATTTTCTACAAATTCATTCATGGTGATTTACAAAAATCGGGATTTTTTTACAGAGTAGCACTTTGGTTGTTGTATACTACTCGCGAAATCGCAGTAATTTGATTATATATGATATGGCCTTGAATGATTGTGAAAAGAAATTTTCTATGTGAATTTATTTTATGTAAATGCTTTATTAAGAAGTTAACTGTGGTAATTTCTTGGTCTTAATTTAGGAATCATTGGAATTTTGACTGTACGTTTTTTAAAAGTTTGTTTTATTTTGAATTATTTGAGATATTTCTTCCGTGATTTGATACGTTTCATTGTGATATGTGTTTATAAAACAAATTATATTCAAGTTTAAATTGTTATATTTTCACGAAATAAAGCTATCCTATCTATTCAATTAAAAAATATATATTGAAAAAGAAACAATTGGCATTAATGTAAAACATAATTGTTTAATTAAAAATGATTTTTGATAAAAAATCAACTTCAATGATTAAATTTTCAACTTATATCGTGAATTTTTGAATATGAAATGAACTTCTATTCTGCCGTAATGGAATGTAAAACACCCCGCGATTTCGTAGGCATTTTAAAGTAGATGAGATGATAGATTTGCACAACGGGTTTGATTACGTTGCGATTTTGGATCTATGCAATGTGGAAATGCGGAGTTTCGCTCTGCTGATGCTGGTTGTTGTGATGGTGTTGGGGCATGTGTTGCGTTGCGTGTTTTGTGTGTTACGTGTTATATGTGTAACACTAAGATCTATAGCGGAAATTTAACGTTGCTGTCGGGTGTTTTCTGATTCTGAATTTTTTAGGATTTATATGGAATATCTGTTTTAAAAAGAATTCTTTAGAATTTAAATTTGGTACATTTTGCTTTGAAATAAATATATTTGCGAGATCTATCTTTACTGCAGTTGACAGTCTTAATTGTCATTCTGTCGTAGAAAAAGAGGAAAGCAATATGGGTGCAACAGAGGATGCTCCGTCAAAGACAGATATTCAAAACTTATTCCGGAAGCTTCGCTCTATACCATGCAATAAAGTATGTTCTTTCAAGGGCAACTTTCTTGAGTTTTCGACGGTTTCGGAATATTTTTTTAAAGTTATTGGTATCAATTTATGAGAAGAAGGTAGATTAGAAATTAGTGACGAGAAAATATTTTTTTTAATGCTTGCAGTAAAGAGTAGGAAGAGTTGATGGTGAGCTTTGAAAGAAAAAATAGTCCGATTCTGCATGTTATTCAATTCGATCAAGATTTTATTTGAAAATTCTGAGTGGCTTAGTTTGAAACTATACTACATGTCGTAGTTATCCAGGAATGTTTCGATTGTGGTGTGCGTAATCCTACATGGGCATCAGTAACGTACGGAATTTTCATATGTATCGATTGTTCGGCTGTGCATCGTAATTTAGGGGTTCATATCAGTTTTGTACGGTCGACTACTTTGGATGTTAAATGGACATGGTTGCAGTTGCGTGCTATGCAAGTTGGTGGAAATGCTAAGGCGGTTTGTTTATGTTTTTGTCTCAATAAGTTTGAAATGAGCTAGCATGAAGCAGAAATAAAAAGTTAAGATTTTGTCGATTTGTTTGTCATTTGTAATTTCTCTGTTTTTCTGTCGATCCAAAGATAAAACTGTCATCAGCGGTATGTGAAAGAATGTATGAAAATATTTTTCAAATGTAAAAACGTTTGCGTGAATGTACTTCTCTGTTGACAATGGATATACGGAGTTATTAAAAAGCATATTTTTTTGTATTTTTGTTCGCGCTTGGCATATTATTTTAATTGATTTCTAAGGATCACTGTTTTATTGTTTCTTGGTTGATTAGTGGCAGTTTTCGATTTTTTTGCCCAAGAATAAGTGGAAATTGCACAAATATTTTCAAAGCAGAAAATTCACATCTAAAAAACTTATGATACTTCACACTTTATATTCCCATTTTCTGTTTCATGTTAGGTTTTTTATAGTATTTTGTAAGTAATATGTTTTTTAAGCAGATACTTGAATTCCATCGCATGGTTCACAATTTTATAAATCCCTTCCGTGTGGCTGTCGCACACTGATGTTCAAAGATTGAACATTAAATGATATTTTTTCAGAATAGTTTTTTCAAGCAGCATGGATGTAATACAAGTGATGCTCAACAAAAATATACCAGTAGAGCTTCAAATTTATATCAAGTAAAATTTTACTCGGCATATCCGAAGGACATATTTATTCATTACTTGTTTTCTGTCACATTTTTTGTTTTAGTAATTGTATAAAAGAAGGTCTCTCGGGAAACTGATAGCTTTAGTTTTCTTTGTCGGTGACAATGTGCTGTGTCATATAATCCATATGCTGCTGATAGTGAAAAAAAGAAACTGTAATGATGCAGCTAAATGCTTCTTTACGAGCAATTGCGAATTTTTAAATGCATCTTGTTAAGTATTCTTTTATTTTCAGGAAAAATTAACCTCATTAGCAGTGGAGGCACATCATCAATATGGTAATTCATTGGTAATGGAAAGTAGTGATTTAATAGCAGATGGAGGATCGGTAGAAAAAAATATGAAAGTAGAAGTTGATTTTTTCTCACAAGATTTTGTCCCTCATCAAAGCAATTCTTCATGTTCGATAAGTCAGGACGCGTTCATTAATAATGGCCTTGAAGCTGCGCTAGGTAAGCTTAGACTTATTGCTGTTTTGTTCAGTTTTGCCATATTTTGGTCAAGAAAGTTACTGTGAATGAATGATAACTGGCTTTCTGAAATATCGATTAATAATAAATTTTATATGTTTCTGATGTTTACTCACGCATATATCTCAGTGCTTATTTTCTAGTTCGTTTGCACTTCAAATTCTTGATGCACACATGGCAGGTAGAGAAATTTTTGTTTACTGGCATTGGTTGAAAAGTTTGACCTGTGATTTTTAGAACCGAGTGTTGAAAACTTATCATTAAATGGTACACCTCTTGAACAAAATATTCCAGTGAAATCAAACATAACGAGCAAAAAAGTGCCAGTTAAAAAGTCTGGGGTTGGTTATATTCAACTTTTTCTGGCCGGTTTTATTTTTTTGATGCAGATCTCTTTTTCTATCTGTTTGGGTGGTTGAACATTCGCCGTAGGCCTTTTATTTGCCTATTAACATTGTAGGATGAACAATTCTAGTTGTTGTAGCTTGGTGCAAGGAAGGGAATGGGTGCACAACGCATAGCTGCAAATTTCGGTGAAATTGAACAGAAAGCAACTAATAACGATAACGAGAAAGAGATGGAAAGTACTCCTGTAAGAAATGCCGATAATGATGATGCTGGTTCTGATGGTTCTAAGGCAAAAATTTCAAGTCGATTTCTGATGGAAGAGTTTGAAAAAAAGGTGTGTCGTGATGTTTTATAAGAATTTATGCTTGCAATTCAGCTGCGCATGATGATTGTCGTTGACATTTTGGTAAGGCTATTGTTGATTTACATTTTAGCCTTCATACGTATATAGTTTTTGTTTTTTGATTGGATTT
The DNA here is from genome assembly GCA_013365335.1 of Madathamugadia hiepei. NCBI lineage: Eukaryota > Metazoa > Nematoda > Chromadorea > Rhabditida > Onchocercidae > Madathamugadia > Madathamugadia hiepei. The sequence goes on from JABVXS010000173.1 coordinate 15,935, forward strand.
TCATACATTTTTGTGTTTGACCACGGAATAATTTGTCTTGTTAGGCTAAACAAAAAACAAGCAATGTGGATCAGAGCAAAGCGAATGTAGTAGAACGTCTTGGTATTGGAAGTGGGAGTATCATCTTTGGAAAAGGAAGAATAAGTCATTCGGTAGCCAGTGGCATCAAAGCGATCCATCAAGAAGGCATTTCAAGGGGTTCGAACAAAAATACAGCTCGAAATCAGCGAGAAGACGAGTGGGAAATTATTGACGATGATATAAGGTTCTGTTTGGAAAAGCCCTTTTTTTGCATATTTTTATATGTCGAAGATGTCAATTAACGAAGTTGGCCTATTCACTGCTAAAATTTGCTTCGTGTAACCGTGTACGGTAATTTAGAGGCAATGAACAAAGATCAAGCTTCATTGATGATCGTCCCATGGAAAAAACTACAGAAGAATGCGATTTCTTTGATAGTTGGGAAACCCATTCTTCTCCTGTTTCAAAAACGATTAAAAAACTGTACTTTTTTCCTTTTCTTGATTTTTTTCTTTTGATGCAACTTTGAAAAGATTTGTCTGGTAGAAGATTCCGTTCGTAAATTCAGATTTTTTTCTTGGCATTCAAGATAGTTGGTGAATAGCTTTTAATCACAGAATCTGAACCTTTTTTGGTTAGGTAATGTTGTTGCCGTATTAAAAATTTAGCTTTTCTTTGTATTTCAGGTCGAGGCCAGTTGTAGCCGCTGCTGTTACTGAGTCATCCAGTGATAGTGCATTGAAAAAGTTTGGAAATGCTCGAGCAATATCATCGGATCAATATTTTGGTGGCCCCCAAGTAAATGTGAGAATTTTGTTAGAAGTTATTGTTTTTAGGAGGCAAGTATGGGGAATTGTGCCTTCTGCTGCTCAAAATTATTTAACATAGGAATTTAAATGATGTTTTCTTTTAGTATGAGGCACAGTGTAGGTTGAATCGTTTGGAAGGTTCAAGTGGAATCGGCAGTGCTGATTTATTTGGTGATGGTGAAAATAGTTCATATGGTGGTAGTTATGCGAATCAAATGCCTGAAATGGCGACAATCAAAGATAGTATGAGGATAGGTGCAAGCAAAGTAGCTGGGAAGTTATCATCTTTGAGTAACTCCTTTGCGTATTATCTTGCAGTAAGTGAATTTACAAATATTTATTAAATTTTTTGATCAATGCTTCTTGTCCCAGAAGATTTCCAAAAAAGCCAAAAGAATGCGGAGTAACATAATCGAAACTGGTCATATTTCTAGGAAACACAGTTGTAGAAGACAAGTACATAATCAAAAAAAGTTTTCCCGGAATTTCGCACCGAAAATGAAACGTCTTAAGATTCCTTAACTCTTTTTCATTATGTAGGCTCTTTCTCAGTTCCTGATTGCTGTTGAGTGTACCATTCCTGTTTCCGGCTCGGAAATGTTTAAATGGAGAAAATTTGTTGTATCATGAGTCATTTTGCTTCTAACACTTTCGTCGTAGATTCTCAAAGTAGAAATAAGTTGGACAATTTGAAAGGATTTGATTGAATATTAAAATTCCCGCCTCATTATGCACGAAATTTTTGAATGGAACGATTAAGCGAGCAAATGTGAATTTTGATGAGATTAAATCACCCAATATTTCAGCAAACAAAGATATAATTTCTGAAGTTGAAAGGTTTATCATCAGTGCGAGTTTTTTTTCAAGTTTTTTGTTTGTTTGATAGAGAATCGTAATAGTGGCTTGTGTTTTTTTCTATCGATTATTTCGTTCACTCTCATGTTTTTCTGTTAATTATTAAACTGGTATAGATTTACAGCTTTGGGAACATGCTTCATAAAATCGAGTCTTTCTTACCTTCCCCTTTAATATATTCATTTATCTTGAAGAAAATTTTCGCAGCCTTTTATGGATCGGATCTGATCGTTTTTATTGATTTTGGATGGTATGAAATAATGAGGGTTTCATTTTTGGTGAGGTTCTCTTTGTTTTAGTCAAGTGCCAAACAAATCTTGTAAACGAGCAGAAGGGGAAAAATCATCGAAGGGGAAAATAAAATTAGGAGAAGGTGATATCAAATGGAATTTTATTTTTTAAAAATTATTGGTAATTCTCTTGTTTGTAGTTTCTCATAGTTTTCTGAAGGGTAGAATGTTCAATGTTTATCTGATTTATAACATGAGGAAAAAACGGCAGGTATTAATGAATCAGAAGACACCTTCATAGAAAAAAACATCGAAGGTATTTCGCGGATAGTCTTTTACCTTGTGCTTATCTAGATATTGCGTACTGTAAGCTTTCTGTTTAAGAAATTTCATTACATTTTCTCTTCTTTTCAACTTTCTCGTTTGCAACGAATAATATCTGGTCATGTTTGTATATCAGAAGATATTCAGTAGTGTAGCTGTGTAGTATGCACTGTGGTGAAAGTTGCAAAATTCTGGGACTTCGTTTTCAAATTTATCAATGATAGTGTGATTTCGAAACTTACTGAATTGAAATGAATAAACAATTGCAGTTCATGGTGAAATATTTGAGAGAAATACTTTTTTTTTCAATCAAATCTTCATCTGAAGCATACTTGACAAATTATAGGCATAGCCTGACGATTGTTTTTTTTTCTGATCTTTCCTAATTAAGATTTTAAAGAATGAATTTTTCTTTAGAACAATCAGGATCGGTATTGATTTATCGATCTTGAAGAAGCAGGAAATATCCTACTTGGTTGTGCTAATTTTAACCCATCGACTCATCAACGAGATAGGTTGATCACTGCAACAGTAACGCATCAACTTGGTCCAGGTGAACAGTGTAATTCCGATCAATTTTTGAGGTTTCAAAGTTTCCTGATCATATTGGACCTTTTGTATTGAAAGCTATTTATTGTGATAATGTTTCATGTTATAATTTGTTACAGTATGTTTCTGATGAAATATTGTATAATTGAAATCAACTTATAATTAATCACCGGTGGTAGCCTTGGGAGTTTGGTATATTTAGAATAAAACTTTGAATCATTCCATCGATTGTATGGTTCATTTCGAATTGCTTTTTGATTTCTATTCGTCAATGAAAAAAAATCAAGTAGCACACTTTCGAGATAAAAATTACGTTTACATGGACATATTACAGCACTTTTCTTTTTCGTTAACGCTAGAGGTCAACTAGGAGTCAATTGTTGCTGAAGAGTTCCTTCCCAAATATTTCTTTTTAAAGTTATTAAAATTTTATTATAATTCGAAAGTGTCTGGAAAAGATAATAAAAGAGGAGGCGAGCGGGAATTGAGTGAAATCAAAAAGTATTTGAATTTTGCCACTATTTAAATCCAAAAGTCAAGGATAAATTAAGATTGATTTGGACTTTATTTCTCTTTCTGTTCGATTAGAGATAAGTAGAAAGGCTTCCTTTCGATATTAAACTTCAAACAGGGAAATTATAAATCAAGCTGGCAACCATTTGGTTAATTTCAGTTTTATTTGTATGCTGTCGTCTATCTAAAAAAGGATGCGCTGACCCGAAATCTATAACTTGTAGGAAGATCCTGCTTCAACCACTCAAAGATTGCTAGACCTTGGTAAAAGAATTTTTGGGATAGAGTGAGGAGTGCGGTTTCGCCGCACATTGCATCACATTGGTAAGATTTACTGTACGACTTCAATGGATTTATTCAATGTGTCTGAAGTCTTCCCAATCTTTAAATCGAATTACAAGTCAAACATTACCAGCATGATGAAAAGAAATGTATTGTTAAATTTTTATTTGAAACAAATGCAAATTTTTGAACTTTAATTTTATATTTTTTACATTAACGATGTGACAAGCTCATTTGGGATAACATTCGACCGGATGGGCCATTCATCATTTTGATCAAATAAGCTACGCTCAAGGAATGCATTCAGCAAATCGTACTGAAGATGTGCAAGACATGGTGGACTTTTTCGAAACATATCCTGAAATGGATCGATTATTTAAATTTCATGATGTTATATCGAGTTTAATGGGAGAACATATGATCAGAAACTGAGTGTAGTTTTACAGATGAAGTTTTCCTTTTATTCTCATTCCCATTGAATTTATGTAATAACTAAGTACATTTATAAAAAAGCTTTTGAAGCTGTTAGCTATAAAAAGGAGCTACACAATCAAGCAGCGTATGCATTCAAGAAAATAAGAAAGCTTTTTTTTTCATTTAAACACCCATAATGAAGGAAACAGTAAAACCTTTGGTGCATATATAATATTCAGTATATGTACCTTAACAAATGCGAAAGCATAATCGTAGGCTGCAATACTACCATTATCAAGTTGAAAACTTCGTATCCAAGATCCAAAAGCAGACATATCTGGCTTTTCCGTTTCTCCCATATCACCTGCTATCTCCGGTAATGTGAAATCGAAATTATGCCGAAAATTTTGATTCTTCAGTGCAGCATTCAATAAGTCTTGCTCACACATTGGCAGCATTGGATTATCTTTCGTACTGCACATCTGCTTTATTGTTGCAACAACTATTTTCTGCTCCTTTCTAAAGTGGAAAAAAAGTTATCGTAAAGAAAATGAGTCCAATAACTTTTTCGACTCATTAGCTTGGTTTTCGTCAGTGATTTCGAAGAAAATATTTGGAAAAGATACATTTCTGCCAAGTCTTACTGCACTATTTATCAAGAGCTTCAGTTAGGGGAATACGAAGTTTCGTTTAACAAAAACCTGACTTTAACTCATACAGTAACATTTTTTGATGAAATCGATGCATTATATCAAAAAGTTCTATACTCATGTGAACATCTCAACAAAAAAAAAAAAAACTACGAAACTTTGCCTCTAACAAGTCTCAGAAATTTCCATGGACGTATCTCTTTTACAAATCATCATTCAAGCTCAAAGTCTATTAATATTCATTATTGAAAATTACATTAAAATGTAATTCAAGAATAATAAAATAAATCCTACTGAGATAAAATAACTTTCCTTTCCTCTCCTATCCGATATACAAAGAAAACAAGAGATTTATACCAAACTCAATGCTTGGAGAACACAACTCTTAGAAAATCGGTCAACAATTTCCATTTCATCTGAGTTCACCATTAAATCAACTTACTGTCCTAGATAGTTCACTATCAGTCGTCCATGCTCCTTTTTCAGAATCTCTTCCAATCTTTGCTTGTCTGATTCCAGTCTGAAATCGAAAACCTGCTTCTCATACTCTCCGCCACCAATCTGCACCTGAAAATTTAACTTTCTATTACTCCAAATTATTTAAGTAATATCAAAATAATGAATTGTAAGGATTTTAAAAGCTAATATGAAAACCGTAGCTGATATTCCATTTCCAATATATACAGTTCAAGAAATCTCCGTCTCCTTTTAGAAAAAATCTTCCATGTACATTAAGAGCCTGTTTGGGGTATTTACAACAAAAGAAAAAATGAGTAGAGAACTAAAAATTCACTGAGAAATACTCCTGAATATATAAATTTCTAGAACTCCTTTACTGCTAATAATACGACTTGCATTTCGTCAGCCATACTTGGCAACTTTTCATTACTTTTTATAAGAAACTTACTTTATTTATCAAACTCAACTCAGGTATAATACTAGGTGTACGAAGATTGAGAACATCTGGATACATAACTTTGGATTCCTGAAATTTGAAAAATTCTAAGCCAAAATGACATTCGATACAACTGGCTTGATGAATAATTCAACACTGTATGTCTACATTAAAAATGAAACGACCCGTTGCATTTCAGTTCTAAAAATTAAAAGAGAAAATTTACTGGAATTGAAAAAATTGAATTTGGCGGACTGAACAGTTTAAAAGCCATTTCGAAGAAAATTAAACTCTTAACCTTAAATGTAATTTCAACTTCCAGCTCTACTAGTTCTTCAGTATCCGAATCGATTGTACATAACAAACGTTCCTCAGCAGCAATTACCCACAGCAGTCGAAGAGGTTGTAAATAAGTCCTAGAAGTAACACATTTCTGTATTAATCATCGACAGCTTCTATGTACTCTTCAGAAATAATTGATCGTTCTTTATTGCCATTTTACATTTTCCAGTAAATGAATGTAAATAAAGAAGACCGAAATTCGTGAATCTGAAAACAATTCACCCTTCTTCATTAAATTATAGAATAATAACTTCTGAATTACCTACCGATTATCACTCAGTGCATGAGGACTTACTGGAAAGAACGAAATAACAAGTGTCGCTACTGACAAGTCATCTGTTTTCAAAGCGTATCTGGAATAAGGAGTACCATGAATTGAGAAAAAAAAACTATCAATACGAACAATTACACAACAAACTAGGATTTCAATAAATCTGTGATAAAAGTAGGACTCATAGAATGAAATGAGTCTCCACTGATAGAATAATACATTAAGTAACGTAGGAAATTAGCAACGATTATGCTATCTTAACTAAATATCAAAAAAGCATTACTCTTTTTTTTTGACTGTACGGGAAGTACAAAAAAATGTTAATTGTAGAAAAAACAATTTAAATAATTCGTATATTACAAATAAAATGCATTCGACAAATATTTCAAATAAAGTAAAAACATGAAAAAGTTACCAAACAAAAAAAAAAAATTAATTGAACCTTCCACGTCCAAACATCAACATTCCCATTGCTGTATTTGCTGCAGCATATAAGCCATGCGATGTATTGTCGCGATAAGCTTCCGGTAAGGTCACACGTGTTCGAATTAATCGACAGAGACGTAGTACTTGTAAATTTCCACTACCAGCCATAAGCTATAAATAAAAATGTAACAATAAATTATGCATTTCCTATTCGAGCAATGCAGAACTCTATAATAAATTCAACTACTTTTCACAATTATCAGAAATCGTATTTGAAAATATTCGTCATTGCTCACATGAAAAAAACCTTAAATATTTAGTTAAATATATCGTAGCAAAAGCTTTAGAGTCATATGAATAACAGTATTTGATATAAGATAAAACAGTCATGATTACTGAAAAACTATACATTTCAAAAAATTCAACTGTTTGTCCGCATACAGCAAGATTCTTTTTTAAGCAGTTTCAGAACAAAAAAACCAAGCAAAGAGAAAAAAACATACGATGCCAAGTGAATTAATAAGAGTAGCCAACACATTAAAACACACTGTAACGCCAGCTGCAAGACTCAGTTTACTGCAAACTTGCTGTGCATCCTTCGGCAAAACCATTTTTATATAATGCCACTATAAATGAAACTTTTTAAAAGGATACCACTACAATACTGTTTTCTATAAAAATACACTTTTTGACAAGAAATTTTCCTACAAGCCAAACTGAGTGAAGTTACATATGCCTAAGCGTCCTAAGAAATTAGATCAAAAGAATTAGAAATATACGCCCAGCAATAAAAGATCATCCATTACGTTAAACCTATGGCAAAGACGGTAATATAATAATCGATAAGAAAACTAAGAAACAATTGTTTCTGAAAAAATTGGTAGTGCAGGATATGTAAGCAATGGAATAATTTGAACCACCACTAATATCAACAAAATCAACATTTGAATAAAAATTCAAATTCAATTTTTCCTTCCTTAAACAAAAGAGATAAACTTACAATTAAACTAAAAGCTTCAGAGTTCCATGTAGACGCGAAACGAATTGCCATTGCAAAGCAGGCACCAGCTATGGCGTTTAAATAGGTCTAAATGAAGCATATTATCGGATAGAACTGATAAATTTGTCAATTCTTGGATTTCGTTTTATATTAAACTCCTGGAAAAATGACAGATGAGATAAGAAATGAAATACAAATGATATAAACAACCTGGGCTATGGTCTGCTTATCAACCGCCGCTTGCAATGTGCGTAGTTTTTGTTTCTCCTCCTCCTCATCATCATCACCTTCATTATCATTATTATTATTATCACCGTCGTTACCATTATCAGCTTTCGATTGTTCGTTGAACAAACGCTCTTTATAATTTAACACAATTGAAGGTACTGAATCTTCCAACCATCCCATAGAAGCCGTTATTTCATCCCATAAAACAAGATGCCGACAAAGTGTCCTGAAAAGTACCCATATTACGAATCACAGTAGAAGAATATAGGAACTCAATTCCTTATTGCTTGCAGACCTGACTTTGCAGTGTTACATCTAACAATCTTTCTGGCCTCCTTAAAAAATTTTAAATGAAACGCATTTTGATATATAAACCAAATAATGCTCACCTGAGTAAAATGAGATCAGGTCGAATTTCTTCAATCGCTGATATTGTTTCGGGAATTTTTAAACTTCCAGCTGCCCATTTATTTTCTGTCCGAAAATACATCAGACCTAGGGCAACGATGGCTGGACTTGCTGCAATAAATTATAGTCGTCGAATTACCTCGAATAGTTTGACAACGATTCTTAAAATTTTTCTACATTAAGCATAAAAAAGATCAATAATGAGTAGCTGTTTGACCAGAGAGATGATTATTACGGCACACAAGATCGTATACTTCACCCAAAAGGAAACAACTCAGAAATGAAAAAATATATAAGAATCTGATATGCGAAATGCTTACAACTCGGATACAACAACAAACATTGAACCAAAGAGTTTTTTTGTGAACAAGGTTTCACAGATAAAGTGAATGAACGATCAAAATCAAAAACCTGTCAAGTGAGGATTAACATTTTCCGATTCTCGAACGTGATTAGACTGTGAAAAAGTTGAAATAGTACTAGTAGGTCCCGTAGCAACCCCCTCCGAAGAATCAGCCGAAGGAAATACGCACAGCGATCGTAAACCTCCTTCCATTAGTACAATAAGCCTGGATGCTATTGAAGGATACTGTTCTACAAATGGGACGCTTGACAACAAATCTTCTCCACGTCCTACAAAAAAATTTATTTTATCAAATATGATAAGCCATTAGAACAAAGAAATCCCAAAATCAACACAAAAGGATGCGAAATTAGATGACTTTCAATGTAGCTCCACTATCATTTTGCATATCTGAGCCGAAAACAAAAATACTTTGCATCAATGCAACTAACCCAGAGCAATAAGACCAATAGCAAAACCCGCTGCAAGAGAATATGAATATCGATCAGTCGGTGGTTCATAATCTGGACAAGCAGGTCGACCTATCTCATTGATTAGCTGGCTTAAAATACCCATATGTGATGACTGCGCAAAAAGTAGGCCAAGTGCTACAAGTGCAGCTGTTTGAATCATAGTATCGATATGCAGTTCAAGTAGTGTTGGACCCATCATGAATGGTAAATGTGTTACCATCATTTTATAGATCTGGAAACTAGTTTGAAAATTAAAGACTATTCCAAAATATTAAAAAAAAATTTAACTGCTCAAAATTTCTTTTCAGCTAGAAAAGATGGTCGTATTGACTCCCAAAATCATGAAAAACTTGAAGATTTTAATATTATCACATCGCGCTGAAACCTTTGTACTACTAATGGTGATATTTTAATTTTTCATATGATAGTTCTATAATATATAGATTAGAATAATGTTAACTAAACAACAGTAGCTCGAGTTTCATTAGTTTAATTGAAGCTTTTTGTTCATGTTAGCTAATAAATAAACGAAGAAAAACATTTCACTGTTTTACCTGCACATCAGCAGTTGCTCGACGACTTACACCACATCCAAGAAGGATTGCAATGCTCATTACCGGATCACCGCTACTCAAAAGTTCATGTATCATAAACAAATTCATACTCGTTATATGCCCGTTTAATCCAAATGCATACATCAAACCAGCAGCTTCTGGTCCTTGCTGCAATATGACAGAAATCAAAATCAAAATTGGTATTGGTAATAATTATTTCTTCCCATACAAGTCTTTAAGAAATATTTTTCGATCTAAAACTAAAAGGATCAACGATTTTAATACCAAATTATTGATGCTCATAGCAAGCCATTCACTATCAATGCGCAAACTATCCGAATCACCAAAACACAGTCCAGCAGCAACAGCATTATAAAATGCGCCCCACTTGATCATCGGTTTGACTAACTATAACAAATTCTTTTTTGACATCTATCATCTTCATTCCAGATATATTTAACCAATTAGAAGCTCTTAATGTTAATGACCTCACTAGTTGTATCGCAACATAATGGAAGTAAATTAATTGTCACATAATTTATCATTTATGTTAAGGGTTTGTTTTTTTTTTTTACTATTTGCCAACACTATACATTCAATGATACTATTAGATTATACAAAATAACCAAATGAAATTCTGAATGCCACATGAAACGTATTCATTTAACAAAAACTCAAGTCATATCTCAAATGTAACATTACTCATCTCTTTAATTGGCTCAAATCAAAGGTTACTCTTGATAACTGCATATGCTAATTGCACTTTGGCTATTTTTTCATATATATAATTTGCACTGATCATTTTCAAAAACATACTGATGCCAGCAAAAAGAAACCTCATTTTGTGATAGCTCAATTGGTGTATTTGTAGGATGTAATCGTCCTTGTAAATTAAGTGGTGGTATTGAACGTGGTCGACTAAGCACAGGTGAAAAAGACCGAAAGTCAAGTATTGAACGTCCAAAAGCATGAGTTATGTTACGCATACTAAAAGATTTCAGAAGACGCTCAGCCATTTCACGCTGGCTCGTTTCTGAAAGAGCCTAAAAGAAGTAGCAATAGACTCAATGCATTTTAAAAATTAAGCAATGCATAGTAAGACTCACTCGTACTCTGAAAATGCTATCAACTATTAAACGTACTTCGTTATTTGATGGTACGAAAATTGGTCGTCGACTATCAAGCATTTGTATTATATTAATACATCGCAAATCTTGCTCCCATCGTCGTCGTGTGATTAAGAAAATTTCCTCAACAGTTGGCATATGACTAAAAATTTAGAAAATACAGCCTCGTTAGTTAGCATAGGTTATTTTTAGTAATTAAAACCTTACGGGTATGACAATAAGTGATTACAATGAGACTTAGCAACGTGCCACACAAACCTTCGGTCTTTCTGATGTAATACAGGCGTAAGAAAATGCAACGCTTTTGCCGGTTGCTCATAAAGTAATTCACATAAAATTATGGCAACTGCTGGTGGAAGATCGAGCAGTGATAATTTCGTGAATTTGAACAACTGTGCCACTTTCATGCATCTGTAAAATTAAAAGAAAATAATGAAGAAATCATTTTTTTCTATAGTTATTTCGCTTCGGCAAATTCGAAAAGTGTGCAATGGAATCTAAAAACTCGGTTGTTTTTGGAATTATTATTCACACCCAATAATGACTAATTCTTTAGTAAATGACCTGCTTATAATTATGAGCTCTATATGAATTACAGTCTTTCTTGTACAAATCGTTCTTGGAAACTTCATGCTACGATGCATTCACTATTATTTTTAAATTCAGTCAAATTTATTATTCCCAATTCTCAAAACAAACTTTTCAGTTGCTGATGAATTCCCATTCAAAATCGTGGCAAACTGTTCTCTATCCGCCTTAGCTAAGCGCAGTTTTTTTTCGTACGATTTGCCAAGAATTTTCTGAAAAATGCCGGTACATAAAATTAGAATTTTACAATGAACATCAAGACTAATACTTGATGAATTTTAGCTAAAATTAAAAGTACCAAAACTTTATTTTTTCTCAGACGAAAAACTTGGCAAAACGCAAAGCGTAAAAAGTGACTAAAGTGTCACAGATTTCTAGACATTGTAGAATATCACATATCAATAAAGAGAAAAAAATTCAACAAATGCAAGGATAAAAAAATGTAACATTAAAATATTGATATCTGACTATACCTGAATATCGGAAATATTTTCCAGTCGTTTCAAGCCAACAGCAATTACAATAACAATTGGAGCAAAGAAATGTGACGATGTAATCGATGTTAAATGGTTCTTGCTACCAAATAATCGTAGCAAATTATCATGCCATGATGGTATACGTTCCGACGAAAAACGAGAACTCATCAAAAGTATTTGCAGTACTTTACGTCCACCTTAAAAATATGGGTACTGTTTGATGATCATTAAAGTAATGTCTTAAAAATTCCAAATTTTAAAACAAAAGTTCTCCATGATTGTAACGTACTTCAGATATTGCACAACACTCACTTACCCAAATACATGTCAATGTAAGATAATTGGTGGCATAAAATATCTGAATAACTTATAAAAATTTAATTACCTTCCAAAACCCTAAAACTCTGATTCGACAACATCGGAAAATCCTTCCTATAGTAATCACCATAACTTCTGAGATCAAAAATCCTGCAATGAAACAAATGAAACGTATATGTGGAAGAAAGCTAAACTACGAAAAATGTTTTAATAACTGGAATAAAAATTATACAATTAAAACAAATACATTCTCAAAAACTAATTATACTTACTGAGCAAAAGCATGTAATGATGATGCTAAAATGAACAGTAAGGAATTTGTTCGTCTATCCAATTTAGCAGATTCATATACAGAATGCAATCCGGAAAACAACGCCAAAGAATAACTGTACAAATTGCTTTCCTGATTAATCAAAACACTATAACATTTTTGAGCAATATTTTCAGCGTTATCAAAACTCCACCATCTGCTACCACAGAGATGCTTCATTTTTTGCCACGACTGAAATAATTAGAGAACATTTTTCGAGCATTAAGACTTCCTCAAACCAAAACGGAGTTCGGGCCTTGTCAAATTTAATTCTTGGAATAATAAAATGAAAACATATGAAAGTTTTTAAATTGGAGTGATGAGAAACTGTTGATGAAATCAGACCAAACATAAATTTTTCTATTCTTGACTAACGATCCAAACACTAAGATTAAAATGACCTCAGGAAACTTGAAACTATCCTAATATTAACAGAAAACTAAAACAAGAAGATCGAACAAAGGCAGAGAATGGACTTGAAGTCAATGTAAATGTGCAAGATTCCGTAAATTACTTTCAAATAAATTAGAAAAACAAATTATACTGAAAGAAAAAGTTAACCTAATTAAATCTACCTCGCATGCTTTACAATTCTCTAAACCTCTAAGTTTTGAATTCAGAAAGCAGTTCTGAATCTAGTCGGAAGTAATAAAGTCATAGGAAAAATGAATTAAAGAAAAATATGACTTTTTTAAAACTACCACTATTCAGGTAATAAAGGTTTCTGATAACCCAACATTCAGAAATTCATCTTTTAGACAAACTTTAAGTGAAAGCAATTAAATAGTCCATGCACTTACACCAATTTGTCTAGAATGTTTAGTGCGTTTCTTCTTTTCATGAACTTCGTCTTCAGAGCGACTTCGAAGCAAATTAATCTAAAATTTATCCAAAATTTTTTCACTTCAAAAAAATTCAAAACGTACATTAAATATAAATTAAATACTAGAAAATTGCGAAAATAATGTAGAACAATTACAAAGCTGAAAACAAATGAAAAAAATTGAAAGTTAGCATTTATTTGAAACTCAATGTAATTTGCGATGAATAATTAAAAGGATAATTACTTCACGGAAGACAGGGAAACCTTGGATTTGTAATCCACACTGCAAAAAAATGAATTGCACGAACATCGCAACTTCTGCGACAACGCGATTGTCGTAATAGTGATTTAACAGACCGGCAGTGTTATTTGTGCACCATGATGATGAGAGTTTCATTGCTTTGTCCAACGGTAAATTTGAACAAATTTGCGACAGACATTCCGCAACTATAATGAGAATATAAATAATTCAGTAGAGAAAGCTAAAGTCCACATTAAAAGCAACAATGCATTTTCCTGATTTATTAACGATTAGAAAAAAGACTTTAATCTTAAGAAAAATGAATAACCAAAAGGTGAAGAAGCAATTGATGGAAGCCTGCACATTACCATGTCATGTCTTTGTGTTTTCTGCAACAACCAAATATCACAAATGTAGCTTCAATTGAATTAAAAAATCAATTTACTTGATTAAAATTCATTTCAACTGAGGCACAATAAAATTCAAATGTAAAAATTTCATATTCCTATTTAGAAAATACTGACTGACATATAAAAATTCTACCTTACGCACCAAAAAATTTGATAACTTTGAAAGTATTGGCGGAAGAAATCAAAGAAATTATGCAATAAACGCACCAAAATAATATGACCTACAAAAGCGGAATGTAATTCAACTACTGGAGCACATATCGATAGACCACGAGTACTGCTGTACTCTTGTGAGTCCTAAAAATTTGATATCCAATTAGCCAAATTCTTGACGAAATACAGGAGCAGAAAAAAATTGAAATAACGCAAACAAATAGTTGAAAAGTTGCAAATTCACTGAAATAAAGTACAGTATTCCTAATTTACTTGAATTCAACTCCCGAAATTTGAAAAAATCAATTTCACATGGTAGCATCATTTTGCAAAAAATATTATTTAAAATTAAGTAAAAACTTGACGGTATTAAATCCCGGTTACCTGATTGTTTACAGAGAGTTCTTTAACATTTAGAAACTCGTTTTTTCCGTAAAGCACACCGATGCGAATAATACCACTATATAGAATGACAGTACCGTCAAGATCAATCAATGCCATCATTTTTCGACCCTGCAGAACAGAGTACTTTGCAGCAACAGCTTAAAAACTGAATCCCAATTTCTTGACCAAAAACGAAAATCAAAAAGATAAACCTGAACATCGACAGCTCTTTTACACGGAATTGTTGAGAAGGAACTTGTAGTCATTCGTCCTTCGTTATTCATCTTACCCCGAACACATTTTAATAAATTTTGCTCTGCTACGTAAAAACATACATACATTTGACCGGTAAAATCTTAAATATAATTCAGGTTGCTAAATGCCTTCAACAAATGAATCAAATAAGTAAAATTTTGATAGCAGATACGATTTTCATATCTTTCCACTCCATATTTTTTATTATACCTAGCTAATTGGTGCATATAAAAAGGTTGAACATATGGTTTCTTGAATTAATTTTATAAAGTAATAATGAAAAAAAACTGGCTAATCTTTCATTTATTTTTAACAAAGAACTGTTTATGAACCGTAAAAAATTACTTAAGAAGGTAAATCCCAACCTTGAGTAAGAAATGCGGTAGTTGCAGGACCATTCGTTCCAGAATCCGCCTGACGACGTTCTGTCCATATACATTCCATACAAATCTGCAAAATAATTAGAAGTAAGCTAAAAAATACGACGGATATTGCATATAATAAATGAAACGGTTGGTGAAACGAAAACAGATGAATTACTTCGGGAGCCAAAAGGTCAAGTTCTGAGCCACGAGTTTCAATCAACGAAATAATACTATCATCACAAAACGAACTAAAGCGAGGGGTTGTATGCGCACCTGCAATAATACAAGTCAAAGTCAAAAATTTTTTCTCTGTCGAAACCCTAAAAAACTTTCTTAATAATGACTACTTTTAAGTAATATTATCACTAACAAGTTGAAAAGTGGTTTGAAAAAATCGAAAGTTAAAAAAAATCACACAGCAGACAAAACTAACTAGGTTAAAACACTACATTTCTCTGATAACATGATTTCTAGTTAGTATTCGGAGCAATGAGAAATATAGTTTCAATAAAGCAAAATTTTTTCGTTAACAATTTTCGTCACATTTTAAACAGATGTGGTCATTAATTAAAACCAAATGACATGATCTAAGTTTAAGAAGATAAAAAATGAATTTGAAAATTTTGATTCTCCTCGATAATAAATTCAATTATTCTTACTTCCTCCTCGCAAACGTAAAATCGGTGAGTCTGTAACTGATCGGCTGCAAAAAAAACTATGTTAGGTGTCCACAAACTAACTTTTTGTTACTCCGTCGGAATAAACAGAGTTCGAATTCTTCACTTACACATTGCAACGCGCATTTTGATGACTTGATCGTAAAACGGATTTTTATACGACTATTTAAAAAAAAGTTTAAATTCTAGCATAAATTGTTGAAGTTATTTTAAAAACGGGAACGGTTTGATCATAATGGCTTCAAAAAAGTAAACTGACTTCGTAGAAGATCGATGAGCAGGACTTGTAGTCGGAAAAGGTAAGGACTGTATAAGCGCTGCTGCTGCAGTCATAGACCGCGTACGAACTGATCGTGTTTGAGGTGTTACCCAAGCTTCATCTGAAAAAAAAACTTAATTTTTTCAACCTCTAAATAAAATTCATTCATCAATGTAAGTAATAAAAAAAAAAATCTTTACCTGCGAATGAATCATTATTGCCAAAACGATGTCGTGACTGGCTACCCATCTGCGGTGTTGATAACTGACTTGATCGACCTACACGATAGAATAAATGATTTTAAGTTTTATACATAACTTGAGAGTTTATTCCATTCATACTTAAACTTCGAAATCATATATTTCCTACAGAAGATAAAAGCAGAAAACAAAGAAACCCATTACAATCAGTAGAGCTAAACTTGTTGCACCACAAATAGAGCAACACAATAGCATGTAGTCCGATGGCTTGAATGATTAATTGCTGCTAGTTTCAAAATGATAGTTAAAACAAAATTGAAAATATTCTAATTGAAATTGCCAAACTATCGCATCTTAATGTCAACCAATGCTACTCTTTAAGTAAGAGCCATAGGTCTTGAGACAAACAGCAAAATATAACACGTTGTAAATATTCGTTTATCATCCCAGATAATCATCGACATTACTACTCATTCCCTCACATACATGAGCTGAAGTCATTGAAAAGTTTTTTCAAGTAGTTCATAAAATCAGATTTCAGTACACCTTAATTTATATTATATTAGAAACTTACCAACAGGTGTAAGTGTTGTATTACACGAAACAACACTTTCAGCCTTGCTTGCTGCAGATTTCCACTCTGATTTCGTTGCTCTTCTTATCCAATATAATGAATGAACTCGGGCAGTTGTCGAATAAGTCAACAAAAGTTGACAATCATTTAAAGCTTCTAATAGTGCGACTTCGGTATTATCCCATACATAATGCGAAGAACTGTCTGAGTCTGAAATATGTAAGAAGTTAATTAACTTTTATGAACAGCATAACTAATGGTTGGATTTAAATAATAAGCTAAAATTGAAATAAATGCATTCCAGTCAAAAATATTCTAACTGGTTCATTCCGTTTACTTTTCCCAAATGATCCAAATATTCTCAAAAAATAAATCAATTTTGCATATTTAGCCAAGAATTATACTTTGCCTTATGACAGCTCCTCCAACTAATAAGCTATTAGCTACACCATATTAAAAAAAAAAAAAACTAAAATTGGAAAAAGAAGCACTACACTTTTTCTCATTAGTACTGTGAGATTAATTAGGTGCTGCAGGAAATTAACATTTAATAGTCATTTCCTTCTAGCAAATATTTGTGCCAAATTTAAAATTAAGCATTACATTTTTAATGAAAGAAAGTAAAAGTACCTTTGTTTTTCGATATCACTGGTAATATTTCGCAGTATGGATGTGACAATGAAAACAAATGAGGAAAATTCGCAACCCTGAAGTAAATCAATAAACCTTTCGTACATATATTTAATGTTGACTGATTCCACACTTAAAGCTTACTGTCATGACACTTTTTATTTCAAAATTTTAACCAATTTTGACAACTTCTGAATTCGATCTAGTCTTAACTAATACATTTCTGCGAGTAACTTCTGAAATCTTACAGTGATGGTAATGGGGCAGTTCGCTGCAAAATCAAGCCTAAGGCACTCCGAAACACACGTTTCACCTGCAACGTTAAATGTATCAAAGATCTGATCCAACAAACAAATTTAAATGAAAGTAACACCAAATTTCCAAACCATACAGATTACGACATTTTAGACACATTGATATTGGGAAAGCATAAAATTTACAGCTCGCTACGTCATAGTTCTTGAACAAAATAAGTAAAAATTATTACAGTAAATGGTAGTGTGATCGTATAAGAAACCCAATCAGTATCAGAAGCAAATACAAGATTTTTATGTCCGATCAGGCAAACACCATGCAACGGACCGTTATTAGTAGAAGTGTTCGGAAATTCACACCAAAATGCCTGCAAAAATCTTAGGTGCATGAGATAAACTAAAAGCATGATGAAAACAGAATTACGGATATTTCACAGAAAAAAATAAAGAAAAATTGAGAACCCCACACTGCGACTGGAACCTACAAATTACATCAAAAAATACAGTAAAATTGTAAATTCACCAGAGTAATACTAATCTTGGAAAAGCAAAAGCTGAGATCATTTAGCAAAAGTAAAATTTTGATAAAAACAACTAAATAAGGATCTACAAAAATAAAGTTAAATTACCGGAAGGAAATTTGGACAGACATGAGGTTACAGTGAGGTATGAAAAGGTTTTAATTGATTGAAGTAGAATTCAGAAATAAAAATTAATCAACAAGCATGACCAACATCTAGCAATGTGAAATCTGCTGTAAGTCTACGTCGTACTACACCGGATGGATATTCTTGAATTGTAACTGAATCATCAAAAATCACAAGTTTTTCTCCACCACATTCCGACAAACTTCGATATCGAACCCTTTGCTCCTGAAAACAAAGTAAAATTTTCATTTCGCAAAATTTTTAAAAAAAGCGCGCATTTAAACCACTAAGAAAAGTAGTGAAAAATTCTATTTCTATTTTTTTAAGTTGGGATATTAATGGATTAAATAATATCTGAATGCCATTTATCGCTATAACCATCTAATTACACACGAAGTGAACAGCAGCATTTAAATCACCCATTACTGATCAAAATAGACCATATCTTATTAAAAATAACTAACTACTACCAATTTAACAATATTCCCAAAAAGTCAATAAATTATTGGTGTATTTCATGGAAATTAGGATGGATAGGAAGGTCTGTTTTTAAATATAGACGACGCAAAAAAACTCCGCCACTCTAAAAAAACTTTTTCCAAAAAGCTTCTAATACGTAACGAAGCTGATTATTTCAGAGCAATTTCCTGCTTAGTTTTTTCTACTAAGCTAAATTATTAAAACTTTGTACTACAGTCGATAAATTCGTAATGTAGTTGATTAATAACTCTTCCTTACTGGTAACAAATTCTCTCTTTCCAAAACACCCACATAACTCCTTTACTTACATACAAATGCATAATTATCAATCTCATGTGAAATACAAAAGTAGTGTGAAAAAATAAAAATATAAAATAATGAACACTTGAATGCTGATATCTTAAAATGTAAAACACGACATAATTATGGATAATGAAAATGATATACCTCTGATTCGCCAGCAATAGGTTTCATTAAGCCAGCACAAATCATCTCACTATAGTTCACAAACTGCTCATTACTATCGCAACCATGCATTCAATCCAAACACTAAGTCTGAAAGAAATTTGCAACAAAATTCGCATAATCACTTTAGGCAACATATCGTAAGAGCCAGTAGTGTAACATAACTTGAGGACAAACTGTAGTATAACTTAATTTTAACATATCACAAAATAAATAAAAAGATGAAATCAAGAAAAAATCATAATTCAGACATTTAACTCTTTCAAACAACATATATCACATGAATTACGTTTTTTCTTAATTTTTTTTTTGTTTTTGATAAATTCCATTCCAATTAAAATAAATGGAAAATTCAAATTTGACCACAAACTTACATTCGTTTAATTTATTTCTACGACTTAGCAAAAATCATATTAAAATATTGGAATAGTATTGAAAATGAAAAACTGTGGTAAAGTTAACAAGTTTTGAATGATGCACTTTCAACAAGTGAGACACTGAATTTCACAAAGTTTGAGCTTGCTTTTAAGCGACCGCACAATTTGAAGGGCGCACAAATTCGAAATCACTCGGTAGAATTCCAAGCGCTAGTATTGTGTTATTAATTATTGTTTCACTTAGATTGGATGATCTTTAACTTTCCGCGATGGGATTTTTTAGTACCGGGACTGGAACATCTTCAAAACTGACATTACTGACGCCAAATCAACGCGAAAATATTATACGGAAAGAACGCGAAAGACGCCGATTGATAAGGCATGTCAAGTATTGCACTTTTAATTCAGATGAAACGACATGAATTGATTTAGTTTTTAATGTTTTCAATGATGCTGCAACAGTTATTTGATTTTTTTATGGCTTTTATAATTTTCTTTTCTTTTATACGAAAATGGAAATTTCTGTTAAGAATATAGTACGATTCAGTATAGCTTGAATCAAGGAACTTGGTCGGTTTTCACATATTTGATTCTTTTTTTCGGTATTATGCATTTTAAGTTGTTTTTCGTTTCGCTAGTAGACCTTGTTTGTCGTGTGACAGTCAGTTTCCCGAAGCCGTCAGTCCGCAGTAGTCGTTGTAGTTATGGTATTGTATTATCATTAGTTTTATAAATTTTCTCCTCTTGCTGCTTTTTTCTCTACTTTCTTTCTCTAGTTTTCTTTCTAATATAAAGCAAAATTTAACTCCAAACATGCCTTCTGCTCAAGTCAAATAAATTTGGTAAATGTGGAATATATCAGGGCTTAACTTCACCGATTCTTCAAAATGAGGAATATGTTGAGAACCCGTATATTATAAATGTATTCATTTATGAAAGATTTCGGTTTCAAATAGTCAGTGGAGAATTTGCAGATATCAGCAAGTGCGGCAGTTAAGCATTCAAAATGCCGCAAAAATACGGCAGAAAGTGAAAATAGCAAGGCAGAAGAAAATCGAGGACCTTAAAAAGCGTATAACAGATGCTATAGTTCAGCGAGATCACTTAGCTCCGAATGATATGGTTTCTCCTGTTCCTGTTAATGCTGAGGTGAGAAGCATATTTTTTATTTAGCAGTAGATAGTTGAAAATTGGCCAAGAAATTTTTTGAACAGTTTGTCGTTGTTATTGATATATACAGATGTTTGCTATCTAGTTGCATGCCATGAAAAAACAGTATGGCAAAAGTGTTTGTATGGCCTATGCAAACAATTGCAATGAAAGTTTTTTGAACAAAGTTTGGAAATCTTAGCTTTTAGCTATAAAGCTAATGAGAGTTTGATTTAGCGTAGTGAGGCATTACGTAGATCGCGGCGACCCCATATTACGAATGAAGAATTGTCTCGTGCAGTGCTTCGACATCACGAAGCATTGAATATATTGCGACAGGAAAATGAACGAGAACGGCGACGACGCGAGCTGATGTTGGAAAGACGAAGAAAAGCCTGCGAAATAGCAAACATACGTTCGAGGAGAGTTTAACAAGTAATTTGTGTGATACTTCACAGTCATTTATTCCCGAGAATACTTTATTTCATTGAAATTTGGAATTATTCATAGTGGCAGTATGTATAGTTGATGGAATAGATTTTTCAGAATTTAGCATTTTTGGTTATCATGTACGGAGAATTTTATTCAGAAATGACAAAAATTCATCTATCAGCGTTATGTAATTTTCATGTATACTTAGTCAAAATTTTGTTCGTATCATCAGTCTATAATATTTATAGTGGTTTCATTCCGATGTCTTTTTATGATTGCCGTGGTTTCTTTGTAAATTTCTGGTGTAATTTTTTATTTTTTTTTTGAACTGAGAGAAAACAGTTTGCGGACTAGAGAACTGATGTAAAATGAAAATGGGCTTCATTCCAAAATGATGACATAAGAAACTTGGAGAATATAAGGGAGGGATCTAAGCTTTTCATAACGGAAATGGTTTTACAATTATTATTTACTAGCTGATGCAAAATAATGCTTTTATAAATACTAAGTTTTTAACTATCTTGTATGTATGAAGAATTTTCTATAAACTGATAATATCATGATTCAAAACAGTAACCGCATTGAAAATTAAAATCTCTCTAGTTATATAAAATTTCCATCTGTTAATTGAATATCATCATAAACTGTGCAGCAATCTTTCCGTGCATTGAACAGCGGCAGCTCTAAAAACATGTTAACTGACCGGTAAATGGGCTACGTTTCGGAACTCGTTCACATACATCTAATGTAAGTCGTATGCATGTAATTTCATTCTCATATAATAACCATGGTAAGTATTCTTCCCTGAAATACAATCAATTCGTAACTTTGAAATTAAATTTATAGGGCTCAAGAAATACGTTCACCACGTGAACAATAAGTGTAAAATTCTGCGGCTAATGATATTTTTTAAAAATTATGACTAAAAGTAATGTACGAAGTTAGGGTTAGAAATGTAGAAATTTTCGGAAATTTGATTTTTGAAATTATGCGAATGGAATAGACTTGTGGATATGATTGTTATAGAGTGTATTTTGAAATACAAAACAATGTATTAAATTAGTCGTTTCGTTTCGTATACCTGTATCACTTGCAAATGTTTTGAAGTAATTAAAAAGAATGTCTGGTTAGAATGTTTTCAACTTTTGTTTATTTCAGCTTAAGGTATCGATGCTTATGATACAATTATGTTTCTCAAAGAAAGCACATGAATTGTTTTACATCTCTGCAAACGATCATCATTTGTTTACTTTTTCATTCCTTTCCTTAAACATTATATTTGCCTACTCATTTGCTTCATTATTGATAATTAGCATCATACTTCTCTTACCTATGCCATTTATCCTTACTGTAGTTAATATACCACTGTCGAAGTTTGGTAAAATGTTCGTAAGCAATATTCCAGGCTTTTCTCCTCTCATTGAAATCTTTCCGTATGTTTTCTTCAATTGTTGCCTCCTTAATTCGTTTTCTTTCGGCAATTTCACCTGTTGCATTTGCTGCCAAGCGTAATTTTGCCACTATGGTACCCTATGGAGAAATGAAACAAATATACTGTAAAGAATATTTAACAATAAAGTTTTTACTACGAAAATAACGATCCTTAAAGTAAATGGAATTATTAATTGAAGTATTATTGATTTATTGATTGGATCAGATCGGATAAACAAAATAGTCGAACTGATTCGACAGGTAAACATTGATTAAGCATCTTGAGTTATTTGTTAATTTCTGAATTTAAATTAAATAAAACTAACATATCCAACTTGCTGTAAAGAAGAAAATGCTAATCGATAACCGGAAAATTTATTATCTTGGAAGAAATCAAATTCACAATCGCCATTGCTATCAAAAATGGACCAATCATTGAGGCAAAATTCTTTCCTAAATTTCAATTTATGTAAGAAAAATTATAATTAAAATTCAAAATATAATCATCTAATTTTATATCAATTAATAATTCTAAAGTAAGATTAGCTTAATTATCGTTAATTAATGATAAGCCAATTAAAAAATCAATTATTGCGCAATGTTTTGCAATTTAAATCCTTGACAACCTGCAACTGAATGGATATGATTTGATATAGGTAGTAAGCTGAATGTTGAAAAAGCAATCATCAAGTTTGAAGAGAAAAGTTTTAATAATTACCGGAAGGTATATAATCCTCCTGAATGTTTCGGGCAGCTAATTCCTTTAAGCTGATCTGTTAATGCTGATTCGCCATGTTCTTGTAAATAATGCAAACTTTCGCAAATGTCACAATAATAACTCAAAAAAAATTACACAATAAATTTTGGAATTAATTAATTAAAATTAAAAAAAAAAAACTTTCCAATATTTTTACACAATGATTAATGTTTATTTGTTGTTATTGTGGTAATATTAATATTTTAGTTACTAATTTCACAATAATAACTCAAAAAATTAATACACAATAAATTTTGGAATTAATTAATTAAAATTTAAAAAAAAAAAACTTTCCAATATTTTTACACAATGATAAATGTTTATTTGTTGTTATTGTGGTAATATTAATATTTTACTTACAATTATTATTTGTTCACTATTAATTGCATGCATGAGCAGAAGAAATCAGTTATTTTTACTTAATTAATTGTTTTTTTTTTTTTTTTTTTTGTAGATTCTTAAATATATATTTTTATCAATGAGGAAAAAATAACGTCAAAACAATTCATAATTAGGAAATCAAAGTGTTTTTTTTTTAAATAAACGGATGATCTATGGTCATTTTGTTTTTTTTTCCTTTTTTAATACTATAAACTGTTACTTTTTCAATGTGTAAAATGTAGTAATGGTAATAAACATTCCAATGCAATTTAAAATTTGTAAGCAAATATTTTTTTTAATTTTTTTTTTTTTTTAAATGATTAAACTGATGGTCAATGGTCAGTTTTTTTTTTTCCTTTTTTTTTTGCAATAATTTTAAAACATTGTTTCAGCTTTCATTCTACACGTTTTAATTAAATTTAAGAGTAAAATGGAAAAAAAAAAATGTTGTGGAAATTCACGGTTAAATTGATTTTTTTTTTTTTAAACAATTTTTTAAATAAAAAAAAAAAAAAACAAATAAAAGATGAATAAATTCACCAATTATTCCCATAACCACCACATCCATTATTGCTAGCATTTTGGCATTTTAAATTGGTGAAATTTTTCACATTCCACCATTGATATTCAACTTTGGCAAAGAAATTCACAAATGGAATATGATGATGCAACACTCGGATATTTTTTATTTCAACGCTAAAGCAACCGGGAAATTGTACGATTCTTGGATGAATCACAACTTGTCGTGGATCAATCTCCAGTATCTTCTTCCTATCAGGTCGAGCTAAAAAAAAAAAAAATTAATTAAAAATAAATTTTTTAATTTTGGTTTTTTTTTTATAAAATTCAAAATCATTGGGAAGTTTGACTTGACGAGAAATGTTCAATTAATCATGATCAGTTAGTTACATATAAGCACGCAATTAATTTATACATTAAATGTTTACAAAGCTTGGAATTGTATGATAATTATAAATTGAAAATTTTTGTTGGTTTAGCTCATTGAAATTTTCATTTCACATTAATTAATTAATCAATTAATTAATTAATTAAGGAATAGGGAATTGAGAAATACAAGGTATTGAAAGGATTAAATGATTCAGCTGCTCAAGTTATTATCAGAAGCTCAAATACTACGCTATACTCCTTACATCATTATCTAATTAATTAACGGATGATGTAGCAAAATGTAGCGCAATTAAACCTACCGTTGCCTTGCTTAATTAGTATTCTTAATATTAATAATAATAATGAAGGCCTTATTGTCATCGTATTCGCATGTTATTGTTGTTGCATCTATTTGCGTTGCATTTAGAAGCTTTATCAATTTGTGTTACTGCTCATACAACAATAGTTATATAGCAAAATTAAATTGATTACTCTATTATTATCATTGAAATCATTGAAATGATATGGAACGAAAGGTTGCAATGATGAACCAGATGGCAGGCTGTAATTACAAGTTAATGAATTTATGAAAAACCCATTTTTTCATAAATTCATTATGATCCATATTTAGTTTCAAAATTCAGTCACTTAAAAGTTCTACGTTTTCCATCAACTTTCCGACAACATTCATTAATAATTCAAATGGAATATTCAAAAAATTACAAAAGAAAAAGGATAGAAATTAACCTTTTTTTTTTTTTACTGACACCTTTAATTTTTATTAAATTTTAGAATTTATAGCCAGATGAGCAAAGCTACTGCATATCCGAGAATTTGAAATGATTTTCACCCTTGAAAGGAAGCAATTATAACGCTTCCATTAACAGTGACAAATTTCAGAATTCAAAAAAAAAAAACATCCACAATTGATTAAATCATTCATTCATTTCCATGGATGATTTAATTTGAGCAGAATGATGAACAAATATGTCGCAGATATTTGGCAAATTGTTAAAGATGTGGTTCGATGTTTTTTTTTTAACGTCATTTGACTATCACTGCGATTCTTTATATTTTCAAGAAAAAAAAAAAGTAGAATTTTTAAAAGAAAAATTAATTGGAGTAAAATGATTTATTAACACTGGGTAAGTGTTGTTGAATAATGAAAAGGGAAACTTACAACAGCTATCATCAACTTTATTTGCTATGAGCCAAACGTTTTTTGGTGAGCAATGGGACATTGTATTTGTAACAGTTGTTGTTGCTGCTGCTGCTGCTGCTGCTGCTGCTGCTGCTGCTGCTGCTGCTGCTGCTGCTGCTGCTGCTGCTGCATACGGTTGTTGTTGTTGCTGTTGTTGTTGTTGTTGTTGCTGTTGTTGTTGTTGTTGCTGTTGTTGTTGTTGTTGCTGTTGTTGCTGTTGTTGTTGTTGTTGTTGTTGATTGTATCCTTGACATTTTGGATTGAAACGATTACAGTTAGTTTGCTGACTACTCACAAGTAAGGTGAACTGTAATGGGAGCATTGGCAATATGAGCCAAGTTGGAGTAGTGGTAATAGTAGTGGTAGCAGTAGCAGTAGTCGTGATCAATGATATCAGCGATAAAAATGATGATAATGATGACAACGATGATGATGATGATGATGATGATGGTGATGATGATGATGATGATGATGGTGATGATAGGGATAGCATTAGAAATGTTTTGATGTTTGATAAAAAAGTGCAATGGGTGGAAAAGAAATTTGAACAGAAAAAAAATTTTTTCAAATAGAATTTTTAGGGAATCTTTTTCAGCTGAGTTTTTGGAAGGGATTCAGAAGGCAGTTTTCTTTTTCTTTCAAATTATATAGGAAAAACAAGCTTGAATAGCAGGACAAAAAGTACAGCAACAATAACAGTATCCACCACGTTGTAAATAAGGTTCAGTTGGTAATAAGTTATTCTTTAATTAATTTAATGAATCATGCGGCTTTTGTTATTCGTGTCCTTTTTGATCAGTGGTAAATTAAAATGTAATTGTAGCAGCGCTAACAATTACAGAGACAATTATTAATTAACCGGTTCAATGGATAGGAATTATGACGGTAGTGATAAAATTATTGTAATAGCAATAATAATAATGATGATGATGATGATGATAATTTAAATGACAACTTGTTGTTGTTGTTGTTGTTGGAGAGAAAAAATCTGCAGTATCAATAATAACAATGATAAGTACTGCTAGTAGTAATAACAATAATGACAATAACGATTGTAACAATTCAGTACGGTATTTCGTTAACTGCCACCGTACGAAAACCATCCACTAGCAGCAGAATGCTGTTGTAGACGGATTAGGGCGAAATGGATGTTTAAAGAGGACAGTTCATTTCAATCAAAATTTCATTCCGCCCACTTTACCCTCAATGGGTATTATTTATTTATTTATAGCTTGTTGTATTGAATGTGAAAATATGAAATCATCCATGTTGATATAATTGGGATAACCTTTTGCCTGAACTCGTTATTTTTTTTTTCCCACATCAGACGATTGATTACCTTAACGATTATCATTTCATTTATTGGTCTATTACGTGACAGGGATTATTTATTTATTTATAGCTTGTAAAATTTTTTTTTAAATCGGTGAAATCATTTAATTTCTTGCTACTCAGCTTCAATTTTAATAATAATTATAAAAACTTCAGTGCAATTAAAAAAAACAAAAAAAAAAGAAAAAGAAAAGTTATCAAATTGTAAAAAATGCAAAAGTGCAAAAATTGATTTTAGCAAAAATCTTTTTTTTGATTAAAATTTAAGCAAAAAAAAAAATGTTATTATAGTAAATCTTACAAAAATTTTTTTTTTTCTAGAAATTACTTCGCTAAATATGCGGGAAAATTTATTGTCGACTGCAATCCTCAATAGATGTCGGAAAGGAAAATTTTTGCACGTCGCAAGCAATTAAATTAATTTTTATCCCTCTCCGTCATTATAAAGGATGTTTCCATTGTGCTTAAAGTGATGAGTCATTCATCCATTCTTTGTCTATAACTGTCCTATCAATCTCACATTCCTTTATCTCTGTAATCAAGTTTGTATGCAATGTATCCTACATTCTTTTGTTTCTGTAATCATGCTTGTATATTCTTTTCATTTCCTCTCTCTCTCTCTCTCTCACATTTGTTCTTTTTATTCCTTCCACAGGGTTAGTCTACCGGTAGCTTCCATCATTGACGGTTTCCGCATTTTAAGCCTGAATTTTGGCGTTAGGTAGTCAGTTTCACCTGTTTTCGCTAGTCGTCCAAATTGGTAATTTCTGTATTTTGAGCGGAACTATTAATGGTCAACGCAAAGACTTCATCAGTTCCTCAAAAAAGATATCAATTCTTATCAAAATAGATTTTGTGCACTAGATATTTAGGGTTTGGGAAGAAAATTTGCTACTTAGCAGGGATGAATAATTGATTTTTTGATGTTTGAGAAAACATCAAAAATGAATGATAATTTATTTTTGCACGTTTTCTGTGGAAAAAGTTATCCTCAATATGTTCCTTGCTCCTTGTTCGGTCGATTTTGCAACAAGTTTCCTCCTCCTATGTCGACCCTTTTCCAAAACTTCTTTACATTTTGCTCGGAAAGAAGTTGTGTGTTTTTAACCAATGTCTTAAGTCACTCGCTGGTTAGGCTAAACGTGACTCACTTCGTCTCTCCACTTTCACCCTGTCCAAGGGATCCCGTGAAGAGCAAGCACTTTGGTGAGTATTGGTCCCGATGCGACACCCTCAACGTGAAATGGGCAGATCCGTCCAGTCACATCACTCAACCCTCTCCGCCACTGTAAAGGCTCACACCATGGAAAGGTATTGGATATGTAGTAATCATATTTATAAAAAAACTTAATGTATTAACCAACCACTGTGTAAATAACGTAAAACCAAAAATTAAACATCATTTTAGTTTTTTTTTTTTATGAGAATTCTTTCTTATTCGCTTTTTTTTCTTAATTAAAAATTTGTTTGTTTATTGGAATCTTTAAAAATGCAGCGCGCAAATATCCTTATCCGCAGTTTAATGTTATGCACGTAAAAAAATTAAAATCATTGTCATTGTGTTCTTCAGGTTGTTGTCGTTGTTGTTGTTGTTGTTGTTGTTGTTGTTGTTGTTGTTGTGTATTGTAATTGTAATTGCTCTTCAAATATCTTCCGTTTCACGTACTGATGGTTGTGTATTATCCAAATTGATTGACGGTAACTTCAATTGATTCATTAAAAATTCTCATCCATTTAAAGCTTTAAGCAAGCATTTTCTCAGACTGAATGATAGTAAAGTTTTCCAAAATACTATCAATTATTGTAGTACCATAATTGTTTGTTATTTTTAGCACCAATTATCATTCAAGGATGATGAAAAGAATAGATTTTTGTTATGAAGCTTTGATTGTTCGCGCAAATATCTAAGATAACTACTTCAGCCTTCCATTTTAAATTTCGGTTTAACCGAAAATACAAAAAAAAAGTGAAAAAGGTAACGAGTTAAGCAAACCATAATTTTGCTTGGAACTGTCTCAGCACTACTAATAACTGGAATATTTTGTTGCTCATATTGTGCTTGGGTGACAGCATCTTGTAGCGACACAAACATGTAACTTTTCGGCACATGCTCATAGAAATGTGAATTCTCGAACATTTGTCGTACAGCTACTAAAATTTCATTTCTTTTTGTATTTTTTCATTGATTCAAATTGCAACGCAACGAAATGCTATCAATTAATTTTTAGGAATAAAAAAATTAATTAGCTAAAAAATCATTTTTTATTTTTTTTTATTAAGCATTTTATATGTTAAAAATTTTTTAATTATTTAGTGTGGTATTTTGTTACCGAAATCAACGATTGTAAAACAATACTATTGTATTATTATTTACTTCTTCATTTATTTTTGTATTTTAAAATGGCTAATAATTTATTGTTAAAAATTTCATTAAATTATACTAGCGCTGATGACGATAATTTTTAATAAGTAATTGATTTTTTAATGATTACCATTATTGTATTTATTATTTAATTTGGAGAAATTGTATTTTTTAGGAACAGTTGAAGACTTTTGCGCTGTAAAATTTTGCATACTGTAGGAAATGATGGATAACCTTTGCAGCAAGCAAAGAATACTGTAATATTGATAGCTTTATATTCAGCATGTGCTCGTGCTAATGCATCAACACCCATTAAATCAATATACGGAAATGATGAACAATCAATGATAATATGTGTCAACTGGATTAAATCTTCAGCTTCCCCATTTCTCTCAATGCTATTTTTTGATGGATGAATACAGTGTCGTCGTACTGTCAACTCTACAATGACCATTCCTTGTGATAGCAAGCATAGCGAACTATTGCTTCGGAAAAGGTCAATTTCCGGGAAGTGTGATAAATTTTAAAAAAAAAAAAAACGCAAATTACAAAAATTAATGCAAAAATGATTAATTAAGAAATAGCGAAATAAAAAAATTGACAACTAAGAATTACAGATTAATTTGTTAAAAAAAAAATTTATACGAAATGAATGATTAAATAGTAAATAAGCACGGCATTGTCCGGTGACCTTTTCTTTTAACTTACTTTTTAATTTTCTTTTCACTTTTAATGAAATAGATTTGCTATGGTAAAGTATAACTCAGCATGCGTAATTTGGAAAGTTTAATTTTTGGAAAATTTTTTTTTTTTTAGTTAAAATTGCAAATAATAGTAAATAAATGATTGAAATTATAGAAAAATTAATATACAAAAATGCATTCAAAAATAAATTATTAAATTAAGTGAATGAATAAGTAAGTGCTGATAAGGGTTTAGAGGTTAATGTTGCAGCTGGTCAAGTACGATTTAAAATGAACTTACGGATTTCTTCATCTTGATTTCCAGCTCTTTCCCTTTTCCTGTAGTCACCACTATCAGTGACATTTTTCTTTTCAATAATTTTCTTTTGATCAGCTGTTTGCTTAAGTTTTGCCACAATATTCAATGGATCTAGGCCTATTGCACTGAAATTAAAAAAAAAAAAAAAGAAAAGAAGAGAAGGGAAGAGAGGGCACTGGGAAAAAATTGATGGAAAATTGAATAAAAAAATAAAGATTATAATTAATTTTAATTCATTTGCTTTTTTTTTCAAAAAAAAAATTAATTAATTAGTAAAGTGCACTAATGCATTACAAATCCTAAATCATCCGTTGAATTCATCCGTAATTTTAATATTTTTTGTAAATTTTCCAATTAAATTAATTTTTTTTTTATTTTATAGAAATCCCAAATTTTCATTTCAGTTAAAAATTGAAGAAGAAGAAGAAAAAAAAAAGCTTGAAATATGCAAAGTATACTACACCTATGCATGCTTGTTAAGAATAATTCAGCATTTGCAAAATATAATGGTGCATCAAATCGGAATACTTTAATTCCCGAAACTTCCATAGCTGCACGATAATGACCAATACCTTTAAAATCGGATGTACCCGGAATACGTCCCATACAAGTGCTTTCAGCCCTTAATTAATTACTCCAAATAAATAAATGGTTTAGCAAAATTGAATGTTAAAAACAAAAAAAAAATTTTAATTTGAAATTTGAAAATATTGATTTTAGGTGATTAATTACACGTTTAATTTTATGTTAATTGTTTGTTATAATTTTTTGTTTCAATTAATTTAAGCAATATTTTTCAATAAGAATGAAGATATGGTTAAAAGAAGGCCTAAAATTATCCTTTGTTGTCATCCTATTTATGTCTTTTTTAAAAAGTTTTTTTTTTTTAATTTTTGATCAAATGATTGATTTGATCGGTTATCCTTTGCAAACAACGACAACAACGACAACAACGACAACAACAACAACAACAACAGCAACAATAACAACAACAATAACAACAACAATAACAATAACAACGACGACAACAACAACGATAACAACAACAACAATAGCAATAACGACAACAACAACGACAACAACAACAACAATAGCAATAACGACAACAACAACAGCAACAACGACAACAACAACAGCAACAACAACAACGATAACAACGACAACAACAACAACAATAACAACAACAAAAACAACAACAATAACAACAACAACAACAATAACAACAACAACAAAAACAACAAAAACAACAGCAACAACAACAGCAACA
>JABVXS010000174.1:0-47564 GCA_013365335.1 Madathamugadia hiepei
AGCAATGAGATGGATGGACACAATCACTACAGCGGCTGCAATGAACTTGGCTGAAATAAAACGAATCGCTCAGGAGCGCGCTTCATCCTTCATTCATCAAATCGCTAAAGTTCGGAATGGAACTGATGATGACAATGAAATGAAATGAATTAAGCACTAGATCAGCGGTTCTCAACCTGGAGGTCGAGACCCCCGGAAGAGTCGATTGAGCTTCCATCGGGGGTCGCCTGCTGTCCACCTGCAACAACCGCCCTCCTGACCTGGACTCTCTGGGTGCCTTTCCTCACGTTCGCTTTTTTTTCCATTCCAAACAAGCTGACAGTAGACAATCTACCGAAAGGAAAAATGAGAGCAGCAAGGCAGCAACTCAGGAGCACGTAGGTAGGTGCTTCAAATGAAGACAAAATTACAGTTATGAAGTAGCAACGGAAATAATTTTCTGGTTGGGAGTCACCACAACATAAAAAGCTGTACCAGGGGATCACGGCATCAGGAAGGTTGAGTACCACTGCACTAGATCTTATGAAGTTCAAATTCAAATTTCAAAGTTCTCTAGTTAAACAACTCTTCTTATATTTTTTTTTTTTCTCTATTTTAGCATTGGTTGAACAAATTGGAACAATAGCATTGAAGCAGATTTGAACATTTTTTTTTTTAATTTTCTGTTTAACTGCAAACACGTTTACATTTATTAATTAGGATGAGTTAATTTAAAAAGCAGCAAAAAAAATATTTTACTATGAAGGTCGCTGCAGCAAACGCTTCATCATCTCTGAAAATATTTTGATGGGAAATATTTTGTTGTGTATAACTGTTTGAATGGACTTTAACATGGAAACATTTCAATGGGAAATGGTAAAAATCTGAGAGACCAATCGTTCTCTCAGTGGAAATGCAATACATTCCGTTTACTTTCCCAACAGTTTCATATTCAGCAGTGTTTGAAAGTTTGCAATGAAATGAATTCTTCACTGAGTGACATAACATACTCTAATAAAATTGATTCAGCCACTCAGTCGATGACAACGAAGAGCTTCCCGTGCTGCACAACCGTACGCTGTTTTTACTCCTTTCATGATTTGACAAATTAACTAAATTTACACATTTTCAATGAAATTTAAAAATGCAATAAACATTTTGCTAGTGGAAACTCTTTTAAGAAATTTCTTCTTCTTTTTCCTGCAAGATCCATTTCGTCAAAAGTAAAAATCAATGTCAAGGGTCAAAGTGATTGTTTAAGTCACTGGCATAAAATGCAAGTTAAATTTGAAGGTCAACTGTTTTTCTTTTAACCCATTTCAGTTCTTTCTTACATATAAGTACGTACGTTGTCTGTTAACCACATTGCTGAGTCATCTATTTAACTAGGCGTAAATAACGTGAATAGTTATCTTATTTGCAATTTTTGATGAGGATTTTTACATTAATTGAAGAAGTGGTTTTGGCAAATACAATTCTATTTGAAAATAAATCAAAAATTAGCGATGAATTTCTGCCAGAAAGTAATTAGGGTGACGGGATCACAAATCGTAAACATTTGATTGCAATGCATTTGATCTTCCCCGCTTCCTCTTCATCGCTCTTTTTATTTTACCACTTGTCAAAATGTCCCTCTCTGAACCAAACTTTATCAACTTTTCTTCTTTACCACTAATCAGGAAAAAAATTCAAAGATTGTGTGAAAATTGTCACTATGGTACCTAGCACTGTCAATTAACTGAAATATAGGTAACTAGGATTTGTTTATCAGGCAGATAACAAGTTCAGTGTTTTTCCGTTGAACAAAACAAAGAGTTGGTGAGGGTGAGATATGGATGGGTCGGTTAATAACGTCGCGGAACGGATCATCGATAGTTGCGAAGAAATCACATAATCAGCAACTTGTTCAACCACTTCATCACCCAACCTTTAACCATACTGCTCGCACTCATTATCAGGAAGTACTGGTGGTCTGGAAGGGAATTCATAGTTACATTTCACTGCAGTTCGGAACGCAATGCAACGTTCTCCATCTTTGCTTCAGTAATATTTTAGTCCATATGATCTGTCGTCTGTCGCAGCGGAAGATCTCTCAATCATATTAATAAACATTTGTGTCAAGGGGAAGTCCACACTGTTTCATTCTGACATGATTCACTTCATTCTGATTTATCGGTGGTGTAATTAGTGGAGTGGAACTTCCGTACCTGTACCACTCCTACTACTACTGCAGCTGCCACTACTGCTGTATTTATTATTATTATCATTATTGTTACTGTAACGGCTATTATGTTATAAATGCTATAGTCATTGTCATAATCACATGATTTGCTATGCATTCGGTGGTGAAGAAATGTGAAATGTCTTTCCTACCATCATAAAGTATCACTTGCCAATGAAATAATTTTCGAAAATGTTAGCATATAAGTAAGCAGAGAATCAGCGTCTAAAGGTAAAACATTACTTTTGCATTTTTCAAATTTGTTTTTTGTGAGGGAAATGAGACAAAAATTTTTTAAATTGCGTAATGATTGAAAATGAATTGTGTGATGAACTTCAATTCATTCGCTGAGTAAATGACACATTGGCAATGAGAACAATTCAGAGAGCGAGAGAGAGAGAGAGAGAGAGAGAGAAGTAAAATCAATGTCCAATAGAGAAGAAAATAACATCAGTGAGTATTATCTGCTGATTTTAATCCAGCCAACTTATAGAAGACAGGAAGCCACCGCAAAAGGATTTAATAAATGGTGTGCTTAAAATCACTTTGCTTTTTTTGGAAAATTTGTCTAATGCCGAATAACAGCAAACACAAATTGGTTTCTCTTAGTGTGACGAAGAACAATTGTGAAATTGTTTTCATCGGTATATCCGTGCGAAATTTTTTTTATTGCAATAACACAATGAACTGCAATGAATAACAAGTTTGATTAATGCCAACCTTCTATCCGACAGAAGTTTTGAATAATTGGATCGGTGATACACACTTCTACGAGGTAAGTGAAATTGGAAAAACAAGTGTGCTGTTATTTCGTGAGACTGAATTTTTCTATCACTCACAATTCGACTGACTTTTTCTTCTCGAATTTCGAAAGCGAAAAAGAGATGTAAAAGCAAGAAGAATATATGAAATTATAAAATAAAATCAATTCATGGCATAAATTATTTAGAACAAATTTTTAAACGCTGATGTCATTGCAGTGAAATATAGCTGATGACATTGTTGGATGGAATTTTTCGCTCTAGCATTTACAGGTTGCCTTTTCAGAGTTTTTCTATAGAATGAAAAGAAAGGGCTACATTCTTCTTTGTATACTTCTATTCGTCCAATCATTCATAGGAAAAAGAATTAATGAAACCTGCAATTACTGTTCATGGAATTGATTCTGAGCTATGAGGTCAAGTGCTTCATGGGAATGTAAAAAGACTGCTAAATGATCAGTTAGATATTATTTTTCTTGCTCAATAGAAAAAATTGTTTTCGTTTCAGTTCTATGATTGTGGATTACCTTTCTGATGATATGAAGTGATAAAATTTCTGAGAATCCAAATAAACAGTGAATTAAAAGAAA
Source organism: Madathamugadia hiepei (assembly GCA_013365335.1). Classification (NCBI taxonomy): domain Eukaryota; kingdom Metazoa; phylum Nematoda; class Chromadorea; order Rhabditida; family Onchocercidae; genus Madathamugadia; species Madathamugadia hiepei. The sequence goes on from JABVXS010000174.1 coordinate 3,552, forward strand.
GTCACGAAAACTTGCTTGTTCTCTGGGGATGGATATATGCATGTGGGTAGGTGTGCGTCTGTCTGTCTTTGTGATTGTATGTGTGTGCTTCGAAAATTTGGAATACTATTGATTGGAATTATAAGAAATGTACCATTTGTTATATTTCATTCCTAGTTGTTTGAGAAAATTGCAGAAATGTAAAAAATTTTTTGGCGTCATTCAGTCATGAAAACGAGAAAAATCTGAGAATGTCAGCTACCCACTTATAATGCTTTATAAGAGTTAGCGCGAGTAACACAAGCTCACACCTAACATAACTACAAATGTAATTTTTGAATTTAGATGATTTCCCGCTTATTCAAACGATGAAATCGAAATTTTATAGCAGTGTTTATGATGGGTGCTTAAATGCTGAGTTTGAGAAAAATTTTTAAAAGGAAGAAATACTAAATGAAGAGGATGGGATTCAAAGAAATATTGTCGGCTTTTTTCGGAAAGTTAGTGACGAAAATTTAGTGTACCACCGAGTGCTGGAATAGTCTCGGAATACATTTCTGCGTGGACGTTCACAATGAAAGTTAAAACGAAATTGTGGTGGGAAGAACTTAGTGAGGTAAGCGATTATGGACGGTTTTATCATCCATATCAGTCTATTTGATCTGTTATTACGTAGCTACGTAATGAAAAATTCTGTAGGTTCCAAAATATCTGTATCCATTCCTGTAATTTGCAAGTTTGAGGATATAATATTCAAAAATATGTGTTGTTGTCTAAAACACCACGATATTCAACCATCGTTTCAAGTGTTTTTTCCTTTTTTAAATAAAGTTGTCAGTTTATCTTGATTTGTTTTTGGCGAAGTTTAATGTAAGATTAATATTGGTAAAGAAAGCAGTCAGTTTTTCGATTACAGTCGTGCGCAGTACGCTTTAATGTTTGATGTTTATAAGACATTTCACTTGAAAGCTTTGCCGAATTATTTTGTTTTAAACTAATAATACAAGTCGGCAAATTTGCCGAACCATTTGAAGCCAATGATAAAGGAATTCGTCGATTGACAATATCGCATATTTGGTGCAGATGATCAGTAACTGATCAGGAAACTCTTAATTACTAGGGCTTTCATGTTACCACTTGTCATGTCTTCACGTGATTGAGTACTTCGCGATCATTCCGTGTTTCATGTTTCTTCCACACGGTAAATTTCTCATTGTATGTTATTTTTACAGGTTTTTTATCAGCTGATGCTATTCAGGACAGTGACAAATGTGGAAATGTTCATCCATTTTCTGTACTAACGAGGATGACCAATAAAGTAATATGCAGACAGAAGTATGCCTACGGCTGGACGTTTTGTTATCATTCTGTTATTAATTGGTGCAGCAGCGCATATTTTTCTTGGTGGAGGTTTATCATTCATCAGCGATTATCAGGTTTGGAGACCAGTAGTCGAAAGGAGAGGGCAGGAAGCCATTATGGTGCATCCCATTGGCAATAACAGTTATCTATATTCTGGGGAAATTTCTCTGAATTACGGAAAAAAATTCAATGTAACTAGTATTGCTTTAAGTGATGATACAACCAATATTCCTTCGAATTTTTATAACCTCTTCACCACTAAGGTGACTACTGTTTATTCAACAATTAATGAATCCATCTTCACTGATTCAACAAATGAAGTGCGAGGAGAAACATATAAAAAGAGCATGTACGTGTCGAAAATTAATGGAGGTGTACATATTAATATCACACCTGAAATCATTGCAGGTTAGTCGATTAATCCAAACCTGTGGGCTTAAATATTTTAAAATTTCTTTGTTCATCAACAAATTTAATTGTTAGGTAAGTAGTGTTTTGATCGATTCCTTCGATGAATTTTTTAGAATTTTGATTCACGGGTGATTAGGAGAGGATTGAGGAAGTGGTTTTTTTCTTGAAATTTTATTTTCACGCAGAAATTTGATAACTAAGTTATGAAGTATTCCAGTCTTTCTGTCCTGAGTTTTAATGCAATATTTTTCGTTGTTTCGGATTCCTATAATGCTATAGCAATGACTTTATCAGGTTAAATGCACTTATTTACCTGAGAACTATCTAGTACGTCCTTTTTGGTAGTGTAAATCGAAGAAAGAGCGACATCATTTAAAGCAAGATCTGTTATTACAGGTTTTGAATCATTTTGGTTATTGAATATTTAACCAGAAGTATTTATTTTTCGAAATAATTATAATGTTTAATTTATAGATCTCCAATCTATCAGGGAACCGTTTAACAATGAAACATCATCAACATGTGCAGTGGTTCCGGGCATGCAAATGAGGCGACAAAATCTAAGCTTGGTGAACTGTCCCGTAACACCACCTGGTTTGGTTGGTCCAATAAAAGTATGGCATGATGAGCCTACATTTGAAGAAATCGAGTGGTTGAACCCATATTTGGAACTTGGTGGACACGGGAAACCACAACGTTGCTTATCGCGACACAGGGTTGCCATTGTTGTGCCTTACAGGTTCGTTTTGATAATGTGTCATCTGTTTTATCGCAGTTCTAACGTGTGCGTAACGGGATATCAAGAAAGTGCAATTTTGGTCAGAAGTCAAGGAAGGCATGATATTTATACATTAGATACTCTAAAAATTCCTCTGTTCATCGAATCTTCAGTTTCGCCTTACTTAATTGTTCATCTAATGCCATCTGCAGCGTAGTAAACGACAAATGATTCAGGCTAGAATATTTGTTGAAAGGTTTCTCTGTAACAAACAAATTATAAACATGGTTGCTAATGTACACACAGTACATCTGTTCATGACACTTTATTTTGGTACCTCAGCATAAATCATATTCGCATATCCCTTCGTTTGTATTTTCGTTTTTTCTATTGGTCCAATTTTCCAGATTGTATAGGGTATGACTAAGGCGCCAATTATTCAGTTTTATGTGTTTCTTATTTATAGAGATCGGGAATCTCATTTACGTATCTTACTGCGCAATCTTCATTCATTGCTTACTAAACAACAGCTAGATTACGCGATTTTTGTCGTCGAGCAATATGAGAATGAAACATTCAATCGTGCCAAGTTAATGAATGTTGGATATATGGAAGCAATGAAACTTTATGATTGGCAGTGTTTCATATTTCACGACGTTGATTTGTTGGCAGAAGATGATCGTAATATTTATTCCTGTCCTGATCAGCCAAGGCATATGAGTGTTGCAGTCAACAAATTTAAATACAGGTTTCTATCTTGATTAGTTTTATTACAACTTGAATTAGTTTCAATATAATGCGGACGCAATGAAACTTTGCGACAGTTAGTTGATTCAAGAATTTTTGATGGCACTGCAATCAGTTTTTAGAAGTGCTTCTTACATGGATCTGATTAGGTTAAGTGTATGGCTGACTTTACCGGAATTAATCCGGCTTCCATTTGAGATCCATTTTTTGTGATTCTATTCTTTCAGTGGTTATCTTTTTGTTCGAACTGTATCTGAAACTTATTTGCTAATAAAGGTTCAATTTTGCTAGCTTCATTAGGTTAAGTGAGTGAAGAAAGTCACTAAACTTTCTTTGTCGTTGAGCAACTATGTGTTTTAATATTTCTCACGTTTCCAAATTAATTATTCATTGCAGATTGCCTTACGGTTCAATATTTGGAGGTGTAAGTGCTATTAGAACTGATCAATTTGTAAAAATAAATGGCTTTTCGAACAGTTATTGGGGATGGGGTGGCGAAGATGATGATCTTTCAGTGCGGTGAGAAAAAAATTATTTTCGTGTACCAAAAGAAAAATAAGATACTTGTTAAAATTAGGATGCTAGTAGATCTGATATTTCAGTTAGAGTAGGTGCAACGAAGCAGTTACACGTATTCTAATAGGACTCCGCATCCCAATGGGACAAACGCTAACAGAAAAAAAAGTAATCAAGTGGTCGAGGAGTCTTTTGAATTAATTAGGTTCACATTATCAGTCATTTTTAACAAATGTTTACTCTTCAGCGTAACTTCTGCTGGTTACAAAATTACACGATATCCGCCGGAAGTCGCTCGCTACCAAATGATTAAGCATAAATCAGAGATGAAAAATCCAATTAATAGGTTAGTTTCTCTACTCTTAATGCAAAATTCATTAGTGAAAATAATTGTAGCTTTTCAATGATACTTTCATGAAAATTCATGGGTTGTTTGATCTTTACATGGAGTTTCTCCATAGGTTTGGGTAATTTTGATAAGTCGTATCCGTATAAGAACCCAAAAGTAGGTTTATTAAAAATTAGGAAACTAAAGGTGGCTGGGAATGGCAAAAATTTGAACGCAAGGGGTTGTCAGTTTAGAAGAATTATATATTGAGATTGCTTGCAAATCATAACGGAAGCAGTTAAGGGTATAATAAACAAGGAATGAATTAACGGTCAATAATGTGATGACTATACTATACATCCTAGATTTCTTATGATAAACTTGTTTATCAAATACGCTCTCTTGGTTATTAGGAAATAGTATTACAGTACAAAATCATCTCGTATTTGTTCCGAGATAATGTTTTAATTGTAAAGCTGTTTCCGTTTTTTCGACCAGTTCGATTGTTTGTTTTTCAAATCAGTTTAGTATTAGGTATTTTGTCAAAACTATATCAAGAAAGACAAAAAAGGATCGATTTAGATGTCGCTACGATTTGTTGTCTAAAACAAAGATACGTCAGCAAACGGATGGTATCTCGTCATTAAAATATGAGTGTTTCGATTTGCAATTTTTTCCGCTGTTTACACATATCAAGGTAAAATTATTGGAGATAGAATCGAAAGCAGAGCTACGAAAGGAAGGCTTCAAAAAATGTTGAGCAATAACCGAATGGCTCCCGGTTATTCAGCATTTCAGGCAAGTGTACCCGAGTTGGCTTTAAATTTTTTAAATACGAAAAATTTAATTTTCTACCTCTTGTTTTGACAAGGAAAAAATTTTGCTTTATCTCGTTTTTTTAAATCTATAACGCAGCAAGTTTAGTCATCATTTCTTGTAAATTTTATATCGGTTTCATGTTTTTTAGTCATATGGGTATCTGCTTCGAGTTGTAAAAATTTAAGATTTAAAATTCGAATTTGCGATTAATAGTTTCAAATCATTCAGGACCTCATGGTATTCTTCCATGTATTTCTTTATAAGCAACAAATTTTTTTTAGAAATTCTAACGATATGTCATGCTTTCAAATATAAATGATTAATTTTAACATAGCAGTCCCGCAGGTTTTTTTCACATTGAAATGGTATTACTCACCACTTCATTTCTTTACTTGCATTGTGATATTACTTCATATTCGAATTTCCAAACATTTGTGAATGTACAATTTGCAATGGATCAATCGATTCGAATACGGACATGTTAAGTTTAGCTTAAGATAGCACTTCATATTCCATTACGTAATGGAAGAAAGCAACAGTGCTACGAAATTCTTGTCTGTTAGCTTCTTACCAATTGCATGTTGTACGTCGGAAAAATCGATCTTTCCGGTATAAGAACTGAGGATATTACAAGTAAAATGACTTGTTCAGCTTGTTTTCCAGATGTACCTGTCGATTACGGTTAAATTTTCCATCTTCCTCGTATGTGTATAAAAGAGCAATGTAACTGTTCTTTGTTCTTAAATAGCTGAAAGCTGAACAGATAAACATTTTTCTTCAAGCTTTCCTTTTTCTAGTACATTGGGTCAGTAAGACATGGTAATCTATGTTTTTGTGGTCTATGATATATGATCTATATTGTTTTTCTTCATAGCAATCTATGTTACTTGTTTTTAGGCCGAATGATTTCTTTTTCCGTTTTCATTAGTGTGATTAAAAGTCGTGTTTGTTTCAACAGAATTTCTGATACATCCTCCTTGCTCATCGATTTACGCCTCTTAGATAAAGTTTTGAAAGTTAAAGAGTGGTAGCAAGCTGAGTTTGCAAACGGAATAGCCATGTGTAATAAAGCATGAATCGCTCGAGTGTCCTAAATGAGGTTTCTCTTTCCACAAGTAACACTTCTACCGAGAAATCCTATTTGTTTTGTTTATCAATTAAAAAAACAATTTCTTAAAATCTATTCAAAGTTTATTGACATTTGAACTTGTGGAAAAAACGAAATCAAATCCTAATTTACTAAATCAAAAATTTTTTGCTATTCATTTCTATACTTCTATTATTCCTTTACACTACAGTGAAATTTTCCCCGTTTTCTTTCCATAATCATTTACATATGTTAATATCACATCAAGAAAGTCGTTCCATCAGAAATGAATTTTTTCCAAGACCTTCATTGTTTGAAATTTCATTTCATTTATTTACTTGTAAAACATAGCCTAATAAATTTTATGTGAGATTAAATTTTCGCATGCAATCATCGGATATTGAGAGTTGTGGATGCGGAACAAGTTAAATTACAATAGTTCACTACTGAGAATTTTTGAGAATCAAGGGATGCGAAATTTTAAACGGAAATTGGTAATTAGAACATTGTTAATTTAATGCCTAAATCGTTTAGAGCACTGGTTCCTAAGGAATGTGGCACATCTCCGTCCAGTTTTACAAGATTATCGTGAATTACAGAAAAAACAGACCTTATAGGGAGCCAATGACTTAGTTTTTTTAAAAAACCACACATACGAACTCAATGAACTTTCTCACTGTCGTCAGTCCCAGTACGACACTATCACCTGCAAACAGAAAAAAGCGGAGATGTAGACTTCCTTCACTTTCGGCAACTGATAAAAATTTCGCGTTATGACCTGAACTTGCGAAATAGAAGCTTGTAGAAAATCTACCTCAAACAAAAGGATTTCACAATGTTCGATCCCGAACAAACAATTACAGAATTAAAGTCATTATTGCAATCTGGGCATCTCAACTGCAAAAACCACAAAATGCTAGATACAAAGAAAGTTAACAGAAATGTTTTCAACACAAATTAAAAAAAACAAACAAATGACAAGTTGTTGTGACAAAAATGTTTCCCGAGATTTGCTAAGCTTAAAAAATACATCTCACATAACTGGAAGTTCAAATATAAACAGATGCTAATGCTTCCAAAACTGATCTGAGCAGAAAATGTAGTTGTATCTACAGCACTCAAGCATTGAATCGTACGGCTTCCAATGGTTTACTAATGTAGCTTAATCGATTGTTCAATTCGTCCACGTCTAATTCAACGCCACTACCACCATCCGAGTTTTCGGATTCATCACCGCTAAAATCAATCAATATAAAAAGCAAAAAAAAAGCCAGCCTTCAGTCAGGGAAGGCAAACGGAACAATCATGTTTCGTAATTATGATGCAACAAAATCCAAAAATTCAAAATACTTACTACATAGCTACATAATTACTGCGACCGCGCTTCGCCATACGTGAAGCTATCATCACAGGAGATGGGAGAGATACAGCCGTATTAACTATTTGGAAATCATATGCAAGTGCATGAACGATACCTTGCATTACATCCGCTTCCATTGAAGAAGTATCAAATAACAATGTATATCGAGGTGTTCTTGTAGTACCCTAAAGTTAATAATAATCCTACCGACAAGTTCTCTACCACTTAGTCATCTCCAGTGTAAACAACCGGTAAGGAACCAGTTCGAAACTCCGGCCGAGATGAAAACAAGAATTCTATCTTATTGAGCATGGTGAACAATTTTTAAAACTAGTTACTTTACAAGAATGGAAAAATCTTGCAACAAACCTGGAATGTAGAATGAGAATTCAAATAAAATTCGCTTAAGACGGGATTCACCAAATGTTTATCAACGACAGTACCCGGCTTGATGTTTTGTTCCGTTGCTCGTTCCTGCATACGAATATTCTAAAAAGCACTTTTTGTGGAATCAAAACGACAAAACTCAACGATACAGAAAGCAAAGAGACCAACAAGATATGCTAAACGTAGATAAAATTTCTTAAGCAATCAAAAGCAACTTGCACTGAACATAGCATTAGCAATTTCCACAGTTATTAAGAATTCTATTTGCCAACGAGATTTTTTTTCAAATAAATAAATGAAAACATCAGTGACCTCCCTATATATGCGGATACTATGCATCTTAGTGAGCACAATGAAAGTGATGTGGGGGTGGAAGGAAGATCCACCAACTGCCCGGCATGCATTTTTGATTTGTTCCACTTCCGTGTTCATAACCTAAAAGAGAAAGTGGAATTCTTTGAACAAACATTTAGAGAAAAAAACACCAATTAGAAATCAAATAAATGAGCAAAATCAAGCTTTACAACACAAAAATTAAAAAAAAGGCTTACATATTTGTACTGTCCTTCGGATATGCCATCTCGAATTACGAACAAATGCTTCGGCAGTTTTCCACGATTTGAACGGAAATAATGCATAACAATTGAAAACACCTGCTGCATAGTATTGTCTACCAGCTGAAAATCATCGTGTTAAAGATACATAACACAAATTATTTTATAGGAATCACTTGGGTTGAACAGAAAAATTGCAAATTCATAAACTGAATTGAACGCTTACAGTAACAGTATATCTGATTATCAAATTGCAGATAATAAATGAAGGTACCTCTTCCATAATTGCCTTGCCGTAGAGATATCCCCCAATGAAGTCCAACGGATGCCTCTTTAGGTTTGCAGAATACTGAAACAGAAAATCTTACAAAACATTAACGGAAAAACAAATAACAAAACCCAGAAACTGAATTGTCAGCCTCGAGAAATAAAATTGTTTGAAAACTTCATGTAAAGTATTACTTACACCAACAACCGATGGAATTGTACTTTTATCTTTTCTGGACACATTGGAATACGCAGGGTGTGCAATATCCAAACCAACAATAAGCAAGTCTGTGTTTGTTAGCCATTTATCACAGCTGGAATGCACGTGCATTGCTTCAAAAATTCGTAGAACTGTTCCGAGTGGAAATTTCTAGACACCAAACAATAAAAGGAATACCAAAAGAAATACTCACTTAGCCTCAAGATGAACTGAATAATTGAGTCCTCCCATCTTAATGTTCGTTTTATTGACGATATTATCAAGTGTCTGACGTTTGCTTTGCACAGCTACTGCGAATGCAGTTGATGCTTTTAGATCCTGCGTAACAATTTGTTCTTGAGATTCGATATACTTTATGTGTGCTGGAAAACCCCAATGCTGTACAATGACAACTCTAAATTTTTGAAACAAAAAAAAAAGGATGTAATTGTATAACGAAAAAGCAATTTAGAATTATGTAAAATTCAACCAAAAGCATAGAAGTGAAAGAAGCGATATTTCGGACAGATCATTAAAAAACAAAATTAAACAAACAAACAAAAAAAAAGCTGACCAACGAATGCTGAGTTTCATAAAGAAATTACCATCTTCTTGAACTCGATAAACAGACTCTGATAAAAAGCTGCTCACAATGTGCTTCAAAACTGATACAGTGTAAGAAACAATACATTTCAGAAATAGTCACCATGATAATTTAATTCATCAGCTGTCACAAAGTGAATGAATGTTGCGCCCAAACTTTTGGCTTTCGTAATCAACGACTCAGTGTCCTGTTGTTTCGAACGAAGAATGTAATCTTGTGCAAGTGGTGCGCCCATCTGCATACCATGTTCACGACAGTGCTCCAAAAACTTACGTACATAAACCCTAAAAATATACTAGCGAAAAAATACACTTTGCTGATATCGAAAAGGGGAAAGAAGGGAAGGACTTGTAACAAATGATTCACATCATCGGATATTCCTCTCCGAAAAACAATTCTTCCAAAATGATGATCGCAATTATTTCTAATTTCACGTTAAAAACCAAACCGGAATTGTTGCTCATTAAGTCTTCCTTCTCGAGCACCCATCAACGCCACCGCGTACCATTTTTTGCAAAAAGCAGGAATCAGGAAGCAATTTCTTCCATTCGTCCAAGAAGTCTCAATAATGAACATACACTATTGCAAAAGCATGAACAAATTACCTGGGTTGGAATTAAGGAAAAATTCAAAGCGATTCATCAAAAAGAGTTCAACAAAGAAATTTACCGTAAATTCGTAATTACCTTATCACTCGGTTTTATCCATCCGTTACTCTGGTATTGAATGGCTGGCTGAGGAAGTACTCGTGCTGCGAACTGCAAGAAAAGAACCACATATCATTTCGCCAGCTCTTCTCAACATAATTTAATTTTTAAAGAAGTGGTCATTGCATAAATCAGCAATAAAATGGACTGCTTGATCTTAATAAGTGAAAAGTTTCAGAACATTATTAATCCCCTCCCATCACACGAAATTTCATTCAAACTATTGAATCTTAAAAGTGAGAGAGAATACCGTCAAATTATTAGTAACTGCCACATTACACCTTGCCAACCACTTATTCCGTCCTTGAGTGCTGTCAAGCTTCATCGCTTTAATTAATGCATTCGTCTGCTGCAATCGGAGAGATGGAACTATAGCACATGCCTGAAAACAAAAACAGCCTGACCAATGTGGTTTGCTTCGATACACTGCTTAGATGGATTATAACACCGGAAAGAAATACTCAAGTCTTGACCCAACAAAGCACAATCAATTTCCGAGGTCAAATAAGCATATTCTGAAGATTTCAGGGAAAAAAATATGACAGAGATCGAACTTTGCAAAACAAACTGTCCCGACGCTAATACTAAATTTCGACAACAATGCTGCGAGTTAAGCCGAACTCAAAAAATCTACACTTACTCGAATCATCGTCTGCACTTGCGATGGGGTCTGCTGTGTTTTAGAAACCCTCTGATTCTCACAAACAATTAGCACTTCTATTGGATACAAGTTGTTTTTTGGCTGACACCGCTCCATAATCAAAGGCAACGTTGGATACTTCAGTTTCAACGAATACTTCACCCCAAAATACTTGTCAACAGAGATTTCACCGCTCCGTGTGACCAATCTTGAAAAACGAAAAAATGGCAGTCTGGTACACCCGTACCAAAAAATATGGTAAAATTGCAACAAGATTATACTTCGATGTGCGCGCCGTTTCCCTTGAAACACCTGCAACACTGAATGTACGGTTTTTGCCATAATTACAGCGTACTTGCAAACCTGCAATAAATATTTCTCCAAGTTTAACACACGATACAAAAACTAGCTACATTTAAGAGTAGACTTAACTTTGTAGACAACTTTTCCTCAAGAGCCAACAAATTTTAACCGTGACAATGGCAAAGAATTAACTGGGTTGCAAGTGCAATAATTGGACAGACATGTAGAGATCGGCAGAAAATTCAGCAGTATCAATGCAAAGCGTTCTCAAATTGCAAAGTATTCCTCGTAAACATTAACACAAGGATTAATACCAACATTTCAAATCCACCACAGAACAATACCTTTCAGAGCTTTATTCAAGACTGCTATTGATTGTAGATCAACACCACGCGCCATGTCTATCCTACCCCTTTGAAGTATGCATTCGACCTTCTCAAGCAATTCCTGATTATCTGCATGAAATGCTGCTTTCTTCACTGAAACCATATAAACTTACATACTATATGAATGAATTTATTACGATTAGGATTTTTCATACTGCAAAAATATATCATGAAACGCGTCCACCCGCATTTAGGCATGTCGTTATTATTTATGCATATGTACACCTTTACGTCTGCCTTTCAAATTTCAGTCGTTCTACAAAATTCACACAACTTGTACGATGTTAAATTAAACCAAACACCAACCGTCAATTACTAGCGATGCATTCACACCTCCTTTACAACCTCGCGGTCCTTCAATGACTCGCACACCTTTCGATGCACCAACGGCAACATATTTCCCTTCACCCAACACTGGTATATCCCTATCACCAAAACCAAACTGGTTCGGATACATAAGGTAACATTGTCCTGTTCCATAACTCACAAAACGGCCTCTAAAAACAAAAAAACCAAAAGAGAAAATCAGCACAAACTGAAGTCAATAGATAGATTCTCAGTTTGTTGTGGTTTGGGGAGCGGAGTCATACTAAGGAGAAAAATACAGCTTACTCCATGAAAAATATTTCTTGCATGGCCAAAATTTCTAAAAATTGCTGTAGACTGCGATTAACTTCATCTGGATTGTCACTGACGCAACTTTTCAGGTCGTTCATTGTCAATTGAAAGTCTTCTTTACAAGGTTTAACCTTAATCAGAACAAGGATCTTCTTCATCTCTTATACCGAAATATGACACGGGCACAAGTCTGATGAAAACAGCAAACCTGATATATTCCTACCACCTGATAATCCGATATACATTAGCACATTATTCCACTAATCAGTAGAATTCATCAGTGTTAAAATATTTAACAGAATTCACGACTCAATTTCAATCAGAAAATGAAAATTCTTTGAAGTATTTCCTGGTTACTACTACCAATCTAACATCAAGTCATTTAAAATAGTGTGGAACTGCAACGCAATCGATATTTTCAAAAGAACGACGTAAATGTAGAGAATCTACAATTAATATAAACTTACATGTACATGAACCTTCACACAGTCTTCATTAACAATATTCGCTGAAAGCTCGTTCGACATTAGAAAGAATGTTTTCTGTTGCTAAAAAGTCATTTTATCCTCAAAACAAAGAAAGGACCAAAAAAAGAAACAAATGAAAAAAAATTGTGTACAGCTCTTAGTACTGTTAGATCGTATATCCAGTACTCTTTAACTCATGTTCATCCATTAATTTTTCAATGCAAAATACCAATTTAAACCCAGTGGAACCTCTGACGTCTGTGAATCAAATGAAGTGAATCAAATGAAGCAATCTTTGAAAGCTTGTTCCGGCAACATGAAGCTAGTGATGACTTTATTTACATAACTGCTTCACTTCACTCCTTTCTTTAAATGCATTACATGCAACATTCAATCATATACAGATTCTGAAAAATTTCAACCTCGTCACCACTAGATTTCGAAAAGGGTAATTTTTGCAGCGAATATAAAATCGACGCAAGGTCGTAAATCAACGAATCTTGAGCACCAAAAAACTGCTTCTCACGTCTCAACAAAGTCTGATAAATCGCAGCACATTTTGCTCTCCGATCCACGGCAAGATAACTTGAAAATTTTTCGTAATTAATTGAAGCGTCACACAATAGCTCGGATATGAAAAATATGGTAGTATAAAATGTCTCCGTCTTCAAAATCTTCTCTTTTAGTTCTACAGTTTTTACAAGCTCCGCTATAATGAGCAGTGCTAACACCAGTTTCATAGTGAATTCATTTGTATGTAACAGCAATTTTTCAAATGCAGTTAGTGAAAAAGTAAAAACCCAAGAAGGGCTTTCTTAAGTAAACTGGGATTATAAAGTCAAAAAATCACTTACTCATTTCGCGTTTTTTTCGTTACTTCCTTGAACGATGATTCGTTGCTACCCTTCTTAGGTGGATATTCTTCCAATACACGGAAATCATAACGATAAATCGGTATATTTTCTTGCGGGACTAATCCCCACACATTTGTGGCTACTTTTAATAATTCAGATTTACGTGTTCCTGGAGCTACTTTCCCTGCCAAAAGAACTGGCAAATCACTCATCTAGAAAGTTTGTAAAAACTATGTACGCAGTTTTTTCAGAAAGTCTTTAAACCAAACCACACAGAAAACACAGCCATAATGAAGCAAATCAAACTTGGTTACAATATTCCAAATTTAGTCACTTTTCCCATAATATGACGTACTGATTAGAACTTACGTCCGCTCTTATTGCTCGCCCTCCAACCTTTTTCACTTCACTACGACCTGAAGAATTAAAAAATATTCAGCGGAAACAGAGTTACAACCAACATCTAACGACTGCCACTAAAACCATTCTATCTTTTCTATCTTTAGGACTTACTACCGTCAATCAACAAACATTCGCTCGACATCATGCTACTTAAAGAAAAACAATCCCCACCTTAACCTCAGTCCGATGTTCCTACCTGACTTACTAGGACACAGAAGTAAAGATACAAAATTATACCCCCCATTTCATGCACCACATCAAATTCAACAAAATTTGAGAAAAGTTTAAATAGAACGGCGTCTGGTTTGTGTGACTACGGAAATCTCTATACCTACCTGTCTTAAAAAATAGTAAAAAACACTTACCTGCCATTAATTGCAAGGCCTTGATTATCGCTGCCTTTCTGTGCCAAGGACTATTGGAATTATCGATTGCAAGCTGAAAACAGAAACCTTCAATCTCAATTATCACACTACTGAATTCCATATGTGAAACACGACCGCTTTCCACATCTCTCCTGTCCTGAATATCATTAAATGTCATTCCTATCTGCAGCATCTATGTCGTCTGTGAAATCTTCTGTATTTACGAATGTCAAATGAAAAACGCAGCATGTATTAGAGCCGATAAATTCACAAACAATAATTCTGATTTTATGATTATCAACACTAACTGAATTTTTTCATCTACAAAGTATTACTGTAGCAGAGAATTACGATGAGAACTGATTACTTAGTAGATCAACTCAAAGTTCATCAACTGAACAAACAATTGCAAAATGTCAAGTGCTCACCACCAAAATATTGCTATATATTCCAAAAACCTTAAACTAATCTCCAAATAACTTCCACTCGGGGAGGTCATCTCCGTCAGGGACCGGACCCAAGTGGTCCGCAATGCAACCCCCGCAACGAACAACCACGGAAACATGCACTCATTCCAAAAACATCGTCCGGTATAACCAGCAGAAAACACACACAATCTATCTCCCACGGTAGATCATCCCATTATTACGGTATTGCTTTATGAATGTCACGCAGAGCAAGCAATGTTTTTTGAAAAAACACGTCATACCCCTTCCTCTTTTCCCTTCGACCATTCTCTCTTCATGCACTCTCTTCTTCCCGCGCTCCCTTCTTCTCCAACAAAGACTGTTGCATTGCTGTGCGCGCATATGGATAACCCAAGGGAGAGCAGATGTGCCGTATGAGGACTATTACATGGATGAATGGGATGCGTGTAATCTGCATATCTGTCAAGAGATCATGAACACTTCCGAGGATAAGCCGAAGAGGCAGGGGAGACGGGGAACTTATCGAGGAATTACGCATCAATGAAGTTATGCATACGCGATGTTCACAAATGAAATGTTGGATAAAGTTACAAACTTCCTTATTACATTGAAATTCTACATTAATCACAAAACCCGTGAGCGCCTTGAGAAGCTCCGTAGCCTGATACTTATGTTTATTTCCCGAGACATCCCGATGGTTCGTTCGCGAATTCTTTCTTCCCAACGAATCCTCGCTCACTAAAAACATTCACAATGTCCAACGCGATGGTAGGAATGAATGTTTGATTTTGTGGAGAGAGGGCGAAGGAGAGAACCGTCTGGTTGTTTATGCTTTCATCTCTTTAATTTCCTTTTCATTCTGGGTTTTGACTTATCGATTGTCTTTGTTAAATGAATCATCGCTTTAAAGTGAGTGCCGCTAAATAGATCCACAAACGCGTGAAATACTAATCACAACAAAATGTTTTGGTAAGAATAGCGAGTTCGTGGTATGGGAGTTGTTTCCCTTTTGTTGTTAATAAATCGAGAGGTCAGCCAGCACACTGCAGATGATGCAGGTCACCCTTCGTATAAGTGAATTAGCTACGGTAATGGGAAAATAGGAAAGGGTTGCTGTATGTATGTCGTGTTATGGTACCATCTGTTTTGTGAAAAAGGTTCCTGGCTAAAAGTAAACAAACGTCCGCCGTACACGTACTTCCACAAGGGTCACAGTGTGACATGTTGACATTTGGAGTCTTTGAACAATTGGATGAAAATTCAATTAGATCCAATTTCTCAAAATGTAGATTGTCAGTACTATATTCTCCCCAACCTACAATGATTTGTCGGCAAACAACAAAGGATTTACGGAAAGCTAACTCCCCAGTTTTTCACAACAGTGTTTAAATTCAGAATTACGATACCACATTTATTCGTTTCCTCGGCAAATTGAAATTTAGGACAGAAATTCATGAAGTTACAATACAACCAGACAGATTCATCCTCACACAGGTTCATTCGCGCAATCAATCTTCCTTATGATTAATTAGAATTGTTTACATCATAAGCGCTTACGGAAGTTTTGGATTAAATGCATCCCTAAGATCATCCCGATTGACCGGAAAACTCTCTTTCTATTAACATTTGTACTTAGGGGTAGCGGTAACAGTAATGAAATGATTAGAATATTTGTCACAATTCCAATCCGGTAAGTCCAATTCTCCTTACTATTAATATTTTCACTGACACCTTCCGCCAAAACCTTTTTCAACACAAGGATTAGTAAATTACTAAACATCCGAAAATTGTTTAATGTTCCCAAACTACCACCTCGTTAATTATCATTTCTTAGGCTGACGACATACATTTAAATGAAATGAAAGAAAACTGGCGACCATCAAGCAACTTCTTTCCTGCAGTTGAAAGGTCAACTTAATGTTTTTTTTTTTTTTCACATAACAATATCACTTCAAAACATATTCTTATCACAAACTAAGGCAATATTTCAGACACAATGAAAATCTTTTCATGACCAAAATTCAGGAAGAAAAAATGTATAAGAACAAGAGATAGAAAACACAAAAGATTTTACAGTCTAAGTGATACGACGTAAAATGAAAAAGAATCACAGAAACAAAAACTTTTCTAAAAAGTTTCAATTTTAATACACTCTAAACAATAAAAAAAATTAATTTTTTAAATGATATGTGAGAGTAATCAATTTAACACAGAGCAATATGCACAAAAAAAGCTAAACAATTAAATTAACTGCTCAGTCAATCACTTATTCCTTCCCTGACTAATTATACAATATTTGGTTGAATAATTACTGTTGATTAAATACACATTTTGTTTTCAAAAAATCACCTCCATCAGACTAACTGTTTTTTCAAATAAAACAATTATTCCCAATGGATAAATAAAAAACAAATGTGAAATGTATTCGTTTTTTTTTGCTCTCCAATCGATTGAAGAATACAGCAACATTTGTCAAATCAATCAGTAACAAAATTTTCCATTCAAACAATAACAAGGCACTAAAACAAGAAAAAATGAAATTTAGCTTCATGGAAAACAGATCCCAAGCTCGAACTAACCAATAACACGTGTGCATATTCTTGCCTTACAATAATAATGAACGAAATGAATTACGAAACAATCAGATTAAAATAATTTTAAATATGAAAATTTCCCCTTACGCATATTATTGCAACATCCGTATCCCTTTTGAGATCATACATCATCGATTAGAATATGCCAAAAGAAATGAACACATGACAAGAATTGGACACTCGGAAGAGTGATGGAATTAAAAAAATGGATTTAAAATAGAGTAATTTCTTTGTTGCAATCACAATTACTTGAATGGAAATAATAACAGATAATGAAAACGCTGTTGCTCAAACAAGAGAAAAACAGAAATCAGATCTGTTTTCAATTTCCTAGGAGATTTTACCCAGTATCCAAGGATAGTACAATTAAGTCTAGTGCACCATACGTTGAACTTGTTTCGTTTTTTGTCCATTATGAGATTTTATCATGTCATATGAAAGTTTCCGGTTTTGGAGAAAGAAATCCGTGTATTACAATGAATATGAAATAGAAAGACTTATATCTCCACATAAATAAGCTGCAAGAATGAAACAATAAGGCTCACCTCGAACCAATGATAAAAAAGTAAAAGACATATCCCCAAGAAGAATTATCGGGTCACTTATGATGATAACGATGATTAAAAGAAACATCTGGATGTGAAGGTCAGAAATGAAGTTTCAAAAATGTTTTTGAAGACATGCACTGTCTCAAACTTTTAAGAAAACATACAAATGTCATTATTTTAATCTGATTTTCGAGGACTGATTTACTTATCCGATTGCTTCACTTAAGTTGCAAACAGCAGCCAAAAATAAACACAATCACGGGTTTCACATCTTGAGCATGTTGAAAACATATCTGGATAGCTTATAACAAGCATACACAGATATACTTGAAAAATCTTTAAATATAATATCTCAGGAATTTCTTGTCAAATACTAAGATATAAAAGTATCATTTGAAAATACATATGAACTTTGTCAACAACGGAAAATTCGTTACGATCCTCATAAAGGTGACATGTCCAGGCTTACAAGGTGCCAGTTGTGTCGAGTTTGTTGCAAAAGAAACCCCAGATCACCACAGCGATTCGAATGTTCCGAATTTATATATGCGCAAACAACAAAGGCACGCCCAAATGACGAATGGACATTTTGCTCTATGCTCACCTTTCATAATATATTTTTGCTAATCGTAATAAACTTCTTATATATATACTATAAACAATTTAATGTTACCAGTCGAATATCAGGTATATAAAACTTCACAATATAAAAGATACAAATAATTCAGGGTACTGCTACAAAAACTAAAATTCATTTCAAAAAATTTCAAAAAACCCTCTGAATCCAGACTTTAAATCCAAGCTTCTACTAAGTCGTCAAAACTTCTGCAAATGGTTAGATGGAATAAAACTTACGATACTTTTACAACGCATTATCCCAACTAACTCCGCAAATGTAAAAACTAATTTTCGAAATTTTCACGTGATTCACAATGCAATAGCAACTGAGTTAGAAGTAATTATAGTGGTACTAATAGTAATTAGTAATCCCACTAACAAAACGCAAAATGAACCAATCATTTTTCAATCCTAAATTATCGTACAGCAGCATGTCTTCTTTTGATGTCTCCTAATAACATCGGGAAAATCATGGTACCGCATGCTTTGCATTGAAGCAGACGATGATATCAAATCACCACCAGAACCGTTCTGGAGAACTGTCAATTCTGTAGTTCCAGAATTGGCTGAAAAATGGAAGCTATGTAAAACAACTGAAGCAACCGAGAATTAAGTGAAGAGGAAAAAACAATGACTGATAGCACACAGTAATCATCATAAAATAAACCCAAATCCATAAACAAATTTTCTATTTTTTTTCGATTTCTAAACAGAAATGCCTCACTTTCGAGTTCACCGTCTTAATGAGCAATAGTTTCAACACTATGATAATATGCTCTAAGTAACAGTATAATAGTTAAGCGCATCAGGTTCATTCGCAAACTTAATCATTGCTAACAGCATAGATATCCGCACCATAATCAATGAAATTTTCGTAACTCGAAATCACCATTTAATTTATCACTGATTTTACCGATCATTAAGTAACACGCAACTTTTCCGAAATTAAAATTATTTCCCTAAAGCTAGACCGCCAACAAGAACCACATCCCTTTTTGTTCTCCCACGCTCTCAACCTACGATATAGATCAGCTGATTTATGCGTTTTACGACGAAGCCGGCACATGTCGATACTACCATGTAATGACTTGAAAATTCTCCGCAGAACCAGAATTGTACTACTGTAAGCAATAATCGGTGAAATATAATTTAAAATGAAATTTAGCTGGTTCTTTACGTTTTCTTTTCTTCTTTTGACTACTCCGAGTTCGGCCGCCTCTTTGTAACTGAATATTAGGATCATCGCCATCTTCGATACAACCATTTTCTTTATCCAGTTTTCGTAACCACTCATCTGGTGACATTGGTTTTGTCTTCTGTGATGATGGTTTGATAACCTCAAAGAGGATTTATGGTTAAGAGCCAAAGAGAAAAACCAAAATGATGAGGAATAAATCTAGATATGACAGAAAAAATAAATAACCTTAAAGATGGAATAAATCAGAAATTGGTAAAAGCAAAGAATTAAACAGTTATAACTGTACCCAAAATGAAAAAATCCGAAAAGGTATTACTTCGGGAAATGTTACTGAAAGCATACCTTCTTGTTAGGATTGTCGCGTCGACGAATTTCAAACTGTCCTGAAGCAAAAGTTCCATTTTCCAGATCATTTTGGCTAGCGACAGAATTGTTGGCTGAACCAGCGTCATCCTGAAAGAGGTTTTTAACTTTCATCCAAAAAAATGATCCATAATACAAGAGGAAGTTTGGAACAAAACTTCGGTAACAAAAAACAAGAGCCTTAATGGAATGTATACTTTTCCGAATGAAACATCTTCTTTACTCCATGACCGCAACAAATCTGTTTGCTCTTTTTGAGCTTCCAGTCTCGCCAAAGTCATTCCTGAACGATCCCTGAGCGAGAGACGCCGAATAGCACCACGAGCCGAGAAAGGATTGTCTACATTAGCTGTAGGTTGCTGCGGCGACTCGAACTTTTTCCTCCTCAAAAAATTAGGACATTGCAGTAAGTTTTACTTCAAATTTCAAGACCGGGGTTTTATATGAAATGATTCGACTATGCAACAGCCAATTAAGGCAAAAATATCTGATCGAGATATTTCCCCCCTCAATTTATACATTAAGACAACCAATACAACTTTAGCAATACATTAAAACATAAGCAAAAAAATGTATGATGCTTCATGCTAGTCATTACGAAATTTTATGAATGCAATTCAATGGAATTGCAATGAGAAGATAGCACTTGAGAATATGAAAAACGTACTATGAAGGAAGCTAAAGAAAAAAGTTACTTTCTTGATTGTCTTCTGCTATCTCTCACACCGAAAGCTAGGCGCTTTTTTCTAGCCTCTTGTTGCTGAACTGTAACAATTACTGCCCTTGTTGTCGTATCTTCGCAAAGATCTGGAAAGTGATTGTAATTTAGCTATAACCCATATCATCGCGAAAAGCACCACAACGTAATAAATATCGTTTATCATTAAATCATAACATTTCGAAATCATCTATAATGTTTCAAAAACCTGCAACCTATCAGAAAAGCACAAAATACACAAAGAAAAACCTTATGATTGCATTTTCCTGCATGTAATTATATTTATGGATAATTTACCTAAAGCTGTTTCTCCATTATTGGTTTTTGCATTAATATCACCGCCATATTCGCAAAGGAGCTCAATAAGATCGGGTTGCGCCCAACAAGCTGCGGCATGAACCGGCATCCACAGATCATTATCCCGTACTGATGGCGAAACACCACATCTAAGCAAGAATGCTGCGACATCATAGTAACCATTAGCTGCTGCTATATGTAGCTAAAAAAATATAATTACGATTGAGTGAAATAATAATTAACCACAGAACCTTGAACTGATAAGTTCTCTACAACAATAAATGACGCCGTTTTTGGCTTATAGCATGATGGAACAGCAAGGAATTTTATAAAGCAAAATCTCAGAGTTTCGATCAACCGACATGAAATTCAGGACAAATAATAAAATGCTTACATATGTGCTCCCATCTGGTTGTCTTATATCGAGCGGATGTCCCTCTTGCCTCAGTAATTTCATTTCATTCAACATTTGCTTTTCAGCTGCACCACGTTGATCGTCTTAAAATAATGCAAAAATCGTTTAAATCAAAAACAAACACGCCACGCATCAAAAGATCAAAGCATATGAGTGAACGAAAAATAAATTCACAACTTACCAATGTAAGCTTGTGTGATGCCACGTGATGCCATTTCAGATTCAATAACATCCAATGTGGCCTCATCATCACAGATATCATACGGCATGTTACCATCTGCATTGACCGCTAGCAATTCAGCACCACTGCATGAAAAACCGTAAGGAAGCGAAACACAAAAATGTTGTAACAGCTTTAGAAGCAGCAAGCTCATCTAATATAGTTTTATAAAGGCGATAAATATCCTGTATCTATTTATCAAAATGGCGTACTGACGATGACATTCTAAGCTAGAATGTCGAAGATTAAATCAAATTAATGAGTTTAAAGCCAGCATATACCAATTGCCATTCAACGTAACGATGAATATTAAGTTCTTAGCGTCAATTTCATCATTTTCTCTTACAACTTGAAAGAATATATATTTTATACAAACATTAAAAAAGCATGTTTAGCAAAAAAATCTTAATTTAAACAAATATAGAATGGAATTATTCACAAATATTCTATGACAAAAATTGCTCATCATAAAGATAGGAAAAACATTACGAAAACAAATCCTCACTCAGCCATTTCAACTGTGTCATATCAATACCAACTGAAGAAGATTGTTATTGATCCCACCCTTGCATAGCACTGAGTACAGTTTAGATAGGGAAAAAAAAGCTCATTTGAACGTGCTCAAGGAAAACTTTACTGACTTATCAATAAGATGACGAACAATGCCGATATAAGCACAACAAGCGGCAGCATGTAGTGGTGTCCACTGCTCCGTATCTTGCGCATTCACATCTGCTCCATGCCTCAGAAGTAGAAGCAAAATTTGCTCATTGTTATCGATAGCACACTGAAACGTCAAGACTTTTTTTTTAGATTATTAAAAAACACTTTTTACAAAAAAAAAGTCCTCTGGTCTCCGAGTTGTAAATCACGTAATGGAAGTCTCTCAAATTTGGGAATCCCCTATCTTCCAATTGATTCAAAGTACCTGGGACAGGATACTGAGAAAAACTATTTTAATTCTTAGATTTATAAAAGGAATTTCTAAAAGAGAAATATCTTGGTTACAATCACTGTCGGAATGAATCAAAATACAGCTAATGACTATAAGGTAGCTGAACGGGTTCTTATAAAACAAGCTCAATCGGACGATATTACCGAGCAAGAACTGAACATCAAATCCCTTTTCATCTTTTTTTTTATTTTTATTTTTGACTACCTAATGAAAATCCGATACAAAAATTCATATTTCATTCGAATACATTACCTTATGTAACATGTCAATGGAAATTCTGTTTTCGGTCATGAAGCTTCTATCCTGTTCTCTGAATGTCTCAAATTCCTATTACAATAATGAAAGAGAAAATCTACGTGAACTCATTATTCGAAAAACTGTAATAGTTCATACCTTCCCCAAAATCAGGCTGTATGATAGCAATTATCGTGATAAATCTTAACAAATTACTAGTACCCCTAGATAGAAACGATGAGCCGGAAAAGGGAAACATTTTCATAGCATCCACAAAAAACATTTTGCTCAGCTCATTCAAGATTTAAGATAAATAAAATCACAGCAAAACCGAGCTTAGTGGCCCCACAATTAATCTTCGATTGGAAAATATTAAAAATCACGAAAATAGCTTAGAACTAAATAATACATCTTCTACAGTGGCACCCTGAGCACTCGTTGTTACGTTTCCCAAATTTCCTACAAAAGTTATTTTCTATATTATAATTAAACATTGACAAATAAATAAGGAAAAGAGAACAACCATACTAGCCTGATGCAATGGAGTTAAACCATCTTCATTATGTGAATTTGGATTCGCACCTTCCAAAAGCAGTCGTTCAACTGAAAACCAAATTGGGAAAGTTTTTCCAAGAAAAAAGAAAACACAATGTCCTAAACATTCTCAAAAATTTTTCCTTTTTGAGGTTTCACATGAAAATTCACAGAACACCGAAAGGCGAACAAACATAAAACTTCTAGAAAACTTCGATCAGGTTGAAATGCTCCACAAAATTCTATTCCCATTCTGAAATAAATTTTTCACTTTTGAATTTCACTTTTTCTCTCCTAATATTACCATCACTAATTACTCATTTCCAGTCGATACTTTAATTGGAAAACGGATCTAATAGTGAGAATAAAGCTCTCCAGACATATCTAATTAAAAATTTTATGAATCCGCAGTTAACAAGTGATTTATGAAAAAGCATCCACTGGAGAGAAAAATTCCCGAGACGTGAAACAACATAGTTAACAGATATCGACAGCATCGGTAGAAAAAACAGCATTGAAAGGCACCTTCCCCAACATCTCCACGGCTCGTAGCTTCCAATAAAGCTACTTCTGGACTGAATTTCAAGCGTTGACGGCGCGGAACTGTTAGCGTCATCTGTTTTTCACGCTCGTCCCAATTCTTTAGTTGCATTCTTCTTCGTTCACTGAAAAATGTGAAATGAAAAAAAATAATTTATTCCAATTAGGATAAAGAATTACATGCAATGTCTCTTTGCGTTCATCACATTTGCACAGAATGAAACTTCATGACAAGGATCAAGCAGAAGACGATCAACGCTTGAAAATCCCAATGCTGCCTCATCAATACTCACCGTGCCAGAGCTATCCGTTCAGCCGGTGTCATCTTTTCAATTTCGCTTAGTTCATTCACCAGATCTGCGTGATCCATTTTCTCCAAATTTCACGAGTTGTCTGGAAAATGTTGGCATTTGAAACTCATAACCGGAAAACTACCAAAATTACGCCTTTCACTGACAATGAGAAGGAATCAGACAAATAGAGTGAATTTTCTAACGTTCTTTGAAACTAAAACCATCAAAATTCCACTACGTTGAAATTAGATACAACAGGGAACGATGAACCGAAATACCTTCCGCTCTATCTCCTTTTTTTAACATCGTAACCAGTACACCTATATTCTAGTCAGTAAATTAATTTTCCTCATTTTTGAGAGACTGAATCATTAAACATGATAATAATTTACAAAAATACCTGAAAATGTTGAACGCAAATTTTTACACACTTCCTTTATTCCAGTAAAGATGTTGGACTGTTGGCTGCAGCAAGAGTGTCTCTTACACCGTTGGTAAATGGAAATAATGTATGCGAGCAGTTAAGAAAACAAAGGCAACAATACTCCACCGGTTTGTTCAGGAAATCAAACTTATAATTGCAGGAAAAAATTATTACTGCAAATCACAGGATGATGTTGCCGTACGAGAGCAATAGCTGGTCGGAAGAATTTCATGTTTTAGCTGAAGTGAATAGAAAAAGGTGAGAGTGCTTCCAAAACGAATTTCCAGAGCTTTCAATTTCTGATTTTCTAAATATAAGCCATTCACCTCATCTGTAAGGTGTGCTCTTATCAACGTGTTATTGCTATTGACGCTGGTAATCTGAAAGTCAGCTTATATACTTCCAACACCTTTCACGAAATCAACAGCGATATCGAATAAAGATGTTATTGAGAAATCGTACATATAATCGGAAACTCGAAAATCAGCTGTACAATAGGATGAGACTTACAATACATTATTTAAAATCAAGAAATAAAAACAACTAAAAGAAAAATAACTAGATGTTTTACTTACTATAACGAACAAATGCCATAAAAATCAACCATTCGGATGTTTCAGAACTGTTGCACACATTTGGAATATGTTTGGAGATGTTATATAGTTGCAGAGTAGTCGAAAATTTGTATTATTAACTTATAAGCATAAAAAAAAGAAAATTTGCATCAAGCTATCGAAATTCAAAAAAAAGTTTTCTCGACACCTACAGATATTTGCGACACTGCTGCAATGTTTTGTCAAATATTAACTGTCTTGAAACGCTCGCTGGAAAAAAAACCGCGTAAATGTTTTCCTGCACTAACAATCATGTTAACACCGCACTCATTGAGTAATGTGACATCAGTTTGAATGTACAACGAAAAAAATGAAATGGATTTTCAAATTAGAAATTAATAAAACAGAAATTTTCACCATCGTTACAATAAATTGTTGAATCAAAATATTTCGGACGTGTAAAGTTATTCGTTGAGGAATGAAAACCCCTAAAGCAGTTTGAAGTTTGTGAGCTCTACTTCACTTCATAATAACAAGAAAAATCGGATACCATACAGGCAGCACCGATTTTTTTGCTTCAAAATGAAACAATGGAGACGCGGTGAAAGTACGAAAACTCAACATAGAATTATGAAGATTTTCACTGGGAAAAATATATCCATATGTTTGTTTTTAAAATTCAGCAACACTTTAATTAAATGTACGCGAGTAACCACTCCTGAATATAAGAGATCACAGCATATAGCAAAACAATTGATCGTTGAACTAATGGCAAGCAAAATGAATAAATTTTAGAAGAAAAAGGGACAATTTATCATCCGTTATGTGAATCAGTCATACAGGAAATTACCTCATTTTAATGATCAAATCTTGAGTGGGAAAATGAACAAGAGATGCTATTTCTGACACCGCTCCGCAACATTTGTGGAATCATGCAGCCAAAGTTCAATCAAGCAATTCTGCATCGTCCACGTTTCTTTGCACCTAAAACTTTTTTAAACTCTACCCAATCAGTATGTGAGTCAGCTGAATTGATTTCATCTTACATACGACACTAAAAATCAATATTTTGAGACAAAAAAAAGCGTTGCTAAAATATATTATACTGAAATGATCGGAGTTTCCTTTAGGACATGATACTCGAAGTACATTACGAACCAGCAACAAACCCTATGACTTTCAATGTTCTCGAATAGTAATGTTACCCAGCTAAATAAACTGTAACATATATTTTTTAATTAGATTATGGTCCTTCCTTTAAAGGTTAAGCTAAAAAACAATGAAGATTAAGAGAATCCTCCTCATGCAACACTTTTTTAAGCATCTTCGGAAATCTATAAAAATGACTTGTCGAAATAACCGCTATCTTTCGCTGTTCTAAAAATCTATTGACGACCTCATTTACAACAACTGCAGTAGTAAAATGTGCGGCTAAGCATATCATTCTCTACTTACCATTCGCTATAAAAATGCTTGTCCAGGTCCAACTCAAATGATGCAAGCAGAAATAAAATTGTTAATTCATAGCTTGAGCAGGAATTCTACTTCTTACATACTGGATTCATACCTTTTCCTTTATAATATAACTGAAATTTTGATTATTCAGAGAGAATTTCTGCGATTTTATTGCAAGAAGTCAAAATAATTTCGTTGAAAAGAAAATGAAATGACATAAGACAGCATCTGGTTTGGTGAAAGACAAAACTGAGGAATTTTTCGATGAAAAATCAAAGAAAAGGGAAAAGGCAAATTAGACGAACTGAGATGGTACGACCAGTTCGGTAAGCACATCGTTTCACTCTCAGCTTTTGTTTTCTTTTCGTTTTCATTTTCGAAATGACTTCAAAAATAAACTGCTCAGTGAAATGGTACCTTACATCGAGGACCACCAAATTACTCCCTACGCTTAACAATATATTTGAGTTGTGAGCTAGCATAATGAGTCAGTTGTACAAGCATCATGAATCGCAGATAATAATATCAATCAATGTAAATGCCTAGCTCACTCAACATTTCTCAGAATTACTAACGTATTTTTGGATTTAAAAAAAAAAGTTTTGGAGTTTTGGATTTTTTTTTTTACTAGTTTTGGATTTAAAAAAAAAAAAATGCAGGATTGAAACAAACCGATATATTGATTTGTGACTGAGAAAAGCTTAACATATAAAGTAAGAAGATGACCCTTTCCATGGTGAGAGCCTTAAAGGAGAGTTTTGAGTGGTGTGACTAGACCGTGTTGCCCATCTCACGTTGAGGATGTCACATCAGGACCAATACACACCAATATGCTTTTCACGAGGTACCTTGGGCAAGGTGAAAACGAAGAGATAGCGAGTTACAGTTCGCCTAACCAACGAGTGACTCAAGACAATTGTTAAAAAACACAACTTTTTTCCGAGCAGACTAGAAAGAAATTGTGAAAAAAAGGTCGAAACGAGAAAACTCGTTGAAAAATCGACCGAACAAGGAGCAAGGAACAAGGAAGAGATGCCAGAAATACAAGATAAATGAAAACTCAACAACAAAAAAATGCTTGACAAATGTTGCAAGACTTAAGAACAAATCACGGTCCTTACACTGAAGCAAAGCACAAGTTCTTTATTTCACTTGATTCGGCAAAAGAGATGCTAACTAAAACAGCTGCTCACAGGAATTTTTTCCTACTTGTTTTATGAATTTATTTTCCTTTAAACCAATGATTCGTTAAGACTTCAGAAATCATTTACGACTTAAAAATGAAGTCATCAGATATATAAAACTTCCAAAAAATAAAAGGCTGTAAACGATATATCGCAAAGGTAACAGAATAAAAGGCTGTAAACGATATATCGCAAAGGTCCTTATGTATCTTGATATTAAGAAAAAAAACAGTAATATATACCCACAAACAACCAGAATTATATCCAAATATTTCCTTGAGTTACTGAAGTAACCGCTCATCTAGAACCAAGAAACAGCTACATATCAACAGAAAAAAGGAGCTGCACAAAACATTAATTACCACAAAGTTTCCAATATGGCAAACAAAGATTCCTACAAAATCCCTAATTTTTTTAAGCCGTTCGGTAGTTCTTTCTTCATCCAAAAACAAAAGCTGCCTCATAACAGCGACTAGTCTTGTATGGCTATCATATTTTGACAACCCTTCAATGACATATGTTTCCACAATTCTAAAAATTCTGAGCAAGTGGTATATCCAAAGTTGATTGAAAGCAGAAAAACCGACAATGTATTTGCCCCCAGCAACAATGACTGATTAACACTAACACAGATTCCAAAAATTGAAATCTTTCCCAAGACTTTCTACATTCAACATCAAAAATCACTCGTGATTCACGGAATAAAACATGAAATGAATAAAAGAAGAAACAGAAACAAAAAGAAATTTTCAATCTAGAAGGGCAGTTTTCCAGTATGAAATCAGCTTACAATGTCAATGTTTCATTCCACTCAACTGTTTAGAAGTACAGTGAACTTTCATCCAAGTCATATTTTCATAAGTTCCCACATGTGCCAGGTTATTCAAGTACTATTTATACTACATTAGGAGTCTTATGTGCGACGATCCAATTGGATTTGAAACATGTAACGAAGCCTAGTAGAATAAAGACACCAACAAACAACCACGACAACTACCACGTCAGGTCGGTACATCATTGAAATATGATAATTCTGATATATTTCACGCATCCGAAACGGTAGACTAAACAGGGAACATTATGAAAATTCTGTCCCCTTGAATTATGTTGCACAAATAACTGTTCGCAGTTTAGATAGCCATGGCTTATCTATGTTTTGGTTTGTTTCCCTTTAGATTCCCAACTTTCGATTTTAAATTTCATGTAGTTTAGTTTGCTTGAAAAACCATGATTTGTATAAATAAAAACTAAATCATTAAAAAACTACTTGCACTTAAATTATATAATTACTCCTTTTCGTTGAGATTCAAATTAAAAAAGCCATATATCACTGAGTTGTCATTAATTTCTATTGGTTTTATACAAAATTATGAAAATTTATACCAAACCATATCCTTTATAAATTCATTTCAGGAAGAAATTGCAAATTGAGCCAAAGTAAAATATCTTTTTTCATTTAAATTTCAGTTAAAATTCACCTCAAATATCAGCTTGGATAAAAAAAATTTTTCACAAATTTTTTGGATGCTAGTAGATGAAAACTTGTTAAAATAATGTGGGAAAACGGATAACATTCATTAGGAAACTGTCAAAAGTTCGTTTTTCATTCACAAATAGCGAATTGGATTCTTCCCCAATTTTAAAATTGATAAGAAGTACAAGGATCAATTATAAAATTACAAAAAGTCAAAAAGTTCAAAACTTATAACTTAACAAAAAGAGCAACCATTTCCTTTCTTTCTTCTTTTTCAAATGAATCCAATGACTTCAGATAAAGAAAGAGACAAGATAACTGGAGGTGTTGACAAAGGAAGTTAAGGGTGATGGTAAAATTCATAACTAAAGACCCGGAATGTGCATATCACTTACGTAAAGGTATCCACCAGCCATATGAAAGAATGAATATGCGACATCTTGATATGATGACATGTCCAATGGCTGATCCGTCTGTCGGTGTTTTCTGTGTATGTGTGCATCTCTGATTATCTGTTGCGTACTTGAAACCTGTTATTCCTTATTTGATTAATTAAATAAAACTAATTTCCAAGCTATTGCCTAAACAATATCTTCATTCAGCAGTTCATCAGCAAATTTCTTTTTAACTTACCATGTTTATTGTTTTATTGTTTGTGCAAAACAATTCAATGTAATTTATCGCTGCAGTTTCTTCTTTCTCTCTCTTGGCCTCTCGTCGCTGTTATGAAATAATCGGTGGTACCACACATCACGGACGCCGGCTGATAGCAAATAACTTGATTTTCACATTCTTTGCTGTTCCTCGCTGTTTTTCGTTCAAATATTAATCAGAACAAATCCAAAAACTTAAAAACAATTTTACTTTAAACGGATCCGTCTAATGGCCGACAATTTTTTACCGTACCAAAGGAATGAAATCCCTTCAACTTCTGTGAACAGCGTCTCTTTCAGGTTGCTCCTGACACTTCGACACTCAGCTGAGTGAAGTTCATCCGGTTTCTCCCTAGATTTCTGGATGTGTAGCAAACGTGATTAAAAAGAAAAAGAATTTATACTATGACAAGGCCTTGAGAGAGAATGTGAAATGTAAAGTACAAGCACGTATAAGCTGTACTATTTGCCGATGAATCGGTGTACCGTATTCCTCGTCAAAACTGTACACAAACCGTGTGATATACACGCATGCACGGGTGTGTGTGTGTGTGTGTGTGTGTGTGTGTGTGTACGCCGACATACACACCCATCAAATACTACGAAATCGTTCATTCAATGTTTTCGCGTTTGCTGGTAGTTGTGATATTTCAGTGGTTGTAATACTCCGTGTCGCCGTAATACGATGTTTCAGAAATAGTCTCCGCATCTTCAAAAGGTTAGTTAATGACGAAGAACAATAATTCCGCATATTTCAACCGTGCAGATTTCTTCAACTCAAAAGATTAATAACGGAGCAGTCTGCCTGCATTTTTCAATTTTCGCCAAATTTCTTAACATCAAAATGTTCACGAAATATTTGTCCATATCTCTCTCCTTATGTCCTTCTCTTTCCATATCCATATCTCTCTCCTTATATTCATCTCTTACCATGTGCCCATCTCTCCCCATGTGTTTTATCTTCTCTGCAATAGTTATCAACCTCTTTGTGCTATACTTTTCATTTGCTCTCCAAAATTTGACAGTAATGAAGATTGAAGTAATTTTTTCGCCAATTTCCTTTCATTTTCCCACAAATTCCAAATTGGAACTTTTAATTTAAAAATTATTTACCAATAATTAAACTTCTCACCGCAGCCTTTGGAGGAAGCAAATAAACGTAGCTAACTTACTGTGTGTGTGATGGTTTTTAAACAGTTTCTTCTAAATGCTGAATTCGAACTCAATTTCATTAGGTCTAACCGTTCAACATTTATCGGTGGCACTAATTTGACATAGTCATTAATTAATTAATAGGTGATGAAAAATCCAAAGACTTTTATTCGGGAGATTCCTTTTACATCTAAATATTAACTGAGCGGATGATTGGGTGTGGGAATCTGCTGATGATACATTGTGCGGAAATTCGAATTGAAATTATTAACTTTTCATAAATCATTGAAATTCCAGTTTACAAAACTTGATCTATTGAAAGCATGTATCTTATTGTTTACTTTTTCTTGCGAGTAAGTCAACTGATTATTCAAATATTATTTACCCACGCCAGCTCCTAAGGCAACCCTGAGAGCTTTTTTCAGACCGACCGCCCCTGTCGGCATGGTGTCACTTCTCGATGTCACCGAATTGCTGTATTTGTAAACACGTCTGTGTATATGTGTGTCTCTGTGCGCACATGTATTGCTGAGAGAATTGAGAGATTTGTTTGGGTTTTCCAGTTTCTCCGAGGACGGAATTTATTGTTAATTATTTCATGGCAGTGCCATAATTAATTTGTAATTAAAAATGGAGCAAAACTTTCGGAAGGGAAAGTGTATGAGTGATATTTTGGATAGAAAGAAGTGCGCTGAAAAGATTTCGAATTGAAATTGGCATTATCGTTTAATTTATATTTCTAGCAATGCTTATGATGATTTCAATTTGTCATTTAATTCCATTACGGCATTCCTTATTTACTTCTCCGGTCTTCAGTTCGCTTCAATACTGTTTATGTTTCAAATTTTAATTTCGAACTTCTATCAATTACCGACGATGAGCTATTTAAGTTTCCATCTCCTATAAATCTAATACTGTCTGTGTTTCAAACAATTCCATTACAAGTATTTATTGCAATTGTGCTTTTCAATTTTTCGACAATTGAAAACTATGCAGTTTCGAATTTCCCGTTGAATCGCAACCTTAATTTAATTAATTTATAGTTATGCCATCAACAGGACAGGAAATGTATGCACAAACGCAACATTTTGGTACTTCGGCAGCAGCGATGACTAAAATGGACAAGGATCGTTATTACTTCGGTGGCGGTAATCTGAATGCGCCTTACTGCTGCCAGTTGGCCGGGATCCTACGAATTCTTGAAATTGTTACTTTTAATTTTGGTAAAGTGTGAATGAGGGAAAGAAAGGATTTTAAATTACTTTAGAAAACATGCTTCAATTTCAATCTTCAACATTGAATGTTTCTATTCGTTGCAGCGAGAATTCTGGATCAGTCCGAGATCCATAAGCCATACCTTTCTCCTATGAGAATGCGATGAATGCTAAAGTTGTTTGCAGATAATAGGCTTACTGATAATATCATCAGTCGTATCAGTGTTCGGTCCAGGACCATTTAAAGAAATTCTTTTCGGTCAAACATTCCTACTTATCTTTGCCGGAATAGCTATTTGCTTCTCATTTATCTTTCTTCTCGTTTTTTTCTTCGAGTTACACAAAACACATCTTAACTTCTGGCCATGGAAAATCTCCGTGAGTTTCCAGCTACAATTAATTGCAAATTTAATTTGAATCGATTCTTAAAACTTTCCATCACATCTCCGCGACAATTCGTAATTCTAGTCTAGCTAAGTCTGATTGAGCGCTGTTAAGTTTAAACTTATCTGAAACACTAAATTTTGAATGGAAGCAAATTTTATTTTTGATCGCACAATTTAATAAAGAAAATGAAATATTATATCATTTTTTTCATTTCGATGAATTGAATTTACTTTTGCAAAAATTTTCTACTTCATTTTAGACTTTTACGCGATATATTGTTGTCCTTTCAGGATTTTGTGTTTTCGATAACCTCTTGCTTATCCTATATTATCCTGGGTTTCATTGAGGCCTACTATTCGACTGGTGCCTGGGCCCATAACTGTAATGATGTTGGCTCGGATGGTGCCATCCATAATCATTGTCAAACCATTTATGAATGGGTCTTTGCATCGGTGACAATTTTATTTTCCATATTTTTTTAATGATATTCCTGGTTTTTTTAATTGAAATTTATTGTGGAAAGGAATTTAAGAGCTAAACAAATTAAAATGGTGCAAACTTATTTTACACTTTTCTAGCTTCTCTCATTTTTCAATGGATTTTTGTATGGAATAAGTGCATTTTTGGCTCACCGTAATCGATATAGCTGATTAATTATGGTTGAAGAGAAGGTGAAGAAAACTTACTTTATCTCTAAAAAATTTTAGACAACTTCATTCTTGTATTGTTGTGCAATTCTTTTGTCTCCAGTAGGCCAATTTAGGGATCACGTAGATGCAGCAAGCAATGTTGACCATGTAATTCCGAATATCATTCTCTCTCTCGCTCTCTCTCTCTCTCTTTTTCTTCCTCTCTCTGTATCTCTCCTGACGGGAATGATTGTTTTTTTTTTTTACTGCATTCTTCAGTGTTTCTTGTGCAATATCACCGAATTTTCACGCAATTCTACTTCAGGATTTCGTGAACTTCTCCCTCATTTGCTTTGGCGAGATTGCATCCATACACGTGGACAACATGACCTATCCTTCTCTCTCCCAATTCACTAGATGTGTGCATTGGAACTGTAGTCTATGATTTGGCAGAATTTGACACATTTCAGGATGGGAAAAGGCGAAGAGGAAAATTTTAATATTTCCTAGGAAAGCTGTGAAATTAGAATTTGACTGTTTTCTTCAGCTTGAAACAGAAATTTGCTAAATTGTAATATAGGAAGTATACCCAAATAAACTGAACAATGTTAATTAATAAATGTCAAGTCGGGCATCGATTTCTTGCTAAAAAGTTAATTTATTTCCTCTTTTCCTCCAAACATCATTGAACTGAATTTAATTAATTAATTGGTTTAAAACGATTATTCAACCATACAGATATGACTTACTCCGTTTGGCTCCTCATTAACATTTCTACTTAAGAATTTCCTTCCAGCAGCTCTACTGGTATTGAAATCTTTTAATCAATTTTTCTTCACCTGAGCTTTAAAATACTTGGCCGCAAAAAACCTTTAATACCTCGGCATCAAGAACAGAAATTTACTTGTTTTACCTGCTGAGCTCATATCGATTAATATATTTGACAATAAAGCATTTCGTTTCTTATTATACCTAACATTTTTCTAATTACATAGAATAGCAGCACATCTACCTTTATGGAAAAGGCACAACAAATACACTAAACTATGAATTAATTAAATACTAAACTATGCATTAATTATACTAAACTATGAATTAATAAATAATAAAATACGACATCTAAAAATATAATCTGAAGAATTATTTAAAGAAAGAAGTCAAATCTAGTAATTTACAAAACCTTGGCCCATTACAGGCAATCATAATTAATTGTTATTGGTGTAAATTGTGATATTTGATGAAAGGAAATGAAATTTCGCATAAGTTCTTCCATTTCATCAAATTCGTTTCATTTAAAAATTCCATTAAAGTTTTCATTCTCATTTCCCTTGAATCCGATGAGTCCGTTCAAACCTCCACTAATTGCCATTATTACTTTAAAAAGGTGAAATTATTGTCCTACTGTTAAATTGTCGTTAAATGGAATGAATTGATACTTTTCCACAATAATTGACGTATTCACTTGCCAAAACACCGCGTACCTCACTTACAGGCAATATTAACTGATTTCCAAAATTAATTTACGAATACCAACGAAAAAAACCGAATGGTAGTAATTGAAACAATAAGATTAATCCTAATCATAACAGCAATAATAATCATGATAATAATAATAATGCGAATAATTGCAAGTAAAGATCATAACTCTACGAAATAAAAGTATTTCTCAGGCCGTAAATCGTTGGAAAAGAAGTTTCCGATTACTTGAGCAGCTGACTAATTGGCTTGATGAACAATTAATTACAGAGAGAAGCTAATGTCCCCAATTACCTTTACCTGTTCTCACTTGGGAAGAGGTTATTAATGGCAAATAATCAAAATCATGCGACGAGTTACGATCTTTTAATGTGCAAACCACTGTATACTTGTAATTTGATTAGACTGAGCTACCCGAGCATACAATCATTGAGCCAACATTCCTTCGCCCCAAACAACATATAACGTAAGTATCACGTCTAACAACGCGTAATAGAAAAACGTGAAACACGTGAGAAATAAGAAGCGCTACAAAATGAGAAGAATGAATGAGTTAAAATTGAATAGACTGGAATAAAATGTTTAATAAGTGACTAGAGCCAATGAAAACGAGAAAAAACGAATGGTAAGGAGGAAGAGAAATACACCACTTTGATATTACCGCAAAGTCGCTTGTTTATTTTTGTAAACAAGCGGTTTAGTTCCTTCATCCGACATTTTATTCGATTTCGAAATTTCTTTTTTTTTTTTGGACGGTTTATAAAGATCGAAATTTTCAAAAATTGTTTTCGCTTTCATTAAATCATTTGACAAAAGCAAGTATGAAATTAGCTTTGGGTTTGAATTAGGGTCATTTGCTTGAAAAATACCTTTATGAATTTGTTTTTAATCAGGATTCTTGACTTTAATCAATTCAGTATTGCAACTCTTCGAATTAAAAAATTTGAAATGGAATATAAAAAATGAATACAAAAAAGAATGCGTAAAAAGTTGCAACATTCTCAGATAAAATCAGTGACTGATCGAAATTCAGAATATTTTTTCCTTTTTTCAATAAATAAATAAAAATCATAGCAATTCACACTAACAAAACATTTCCTGAATGATGAGCTAATTAATTGATGAATTAAATGATGAAAATAAAATTATTAGAACAGGGAAGGGATCGGAAAAATAAGTTGCGCTACTATTCCTTATTCAAAACGTCCCTCGTCTCAATTGACATTCTCATTAACTAATTCGACTTGTTGCTAATTGCTGGCTACTCATCGATGCACCGATCGTTGACTCGGTCTCATAACGACATTCTGATTTCAAACGTACAAATTCGCGTGCTATTTCGTCTGTTTGTCGTTGACTCAATATCCTGTAATTTATGAAAACTACGAAATAATTAATGAATACATCACAATCAGCAAACTTCCTACACGTGAATGAATTTTAGCAGAAATTTTAAGCAAACTTGGTGAAGTAGGTACAAAGTAATGGAATATCAGAATAAAAGTGAATGATTTTGAAGAACTTTGAGACCCCATCCAGCGGTAAGAAATTCTGATAGAAGTAGAAGGTGACACACCTGAGCAAAATGAGGCCTGTCTCATCAATATGAAATCGTCGGCCAAGCTGTACCCAGCAGGCGCATGACTCCTGCTCTACTATGTTGGATAATTGTAGTAAGCCAACTCCAACAATACGGTCTTCACGTGCAAAACAGTAATCTTTCACTTGAAACATAAGTTCACAGTGTTCTGGTTCACCTTCATTGCCAAGAAAACTGCAGTAAAATGACGTCAAGCCGGATGAGACGACACATGTGACATGATCATACCAACGGCACACCGAAGTGGCATAATTATTGAAAATGGGAAGGCAAGGGACACGCTGGCCTTCCTTCCTTCGTCTTACGATAGCTTTGAGTTCATACTTACAAGTGAAATGTTTCGTTGAATTTTGGCGCCCAACTGCCACTTTTTGATTTTGTGGCCATTTTGCGCTTCTTATCAGTCAAATGTGGTCCAACCAGATGAGCTTCGACAAATGGCTTGAACGTACTTACTGTCTGCCATCGCAGATCATTTGCTCCCAAAACTGCAAGGAAAACAAAAATTAACTTTCAAGTTTATTTTCTGCAACAATCTTATTTTGGACCTTAGCCGACCAGTAAGCCTTCCGACTTGTCGGCTTCACTTTTCTCTTGCATAGCAACATGGATTTCAAGTAGGCTGCAAAAAAATTTGCAAAGAAAAAATTTGCGGGAGAAATTTTAAAAAATTAAAAAATAATGAGAAATGTAACATTTTTATATAAGAAATAGCCTTTCAAACTACAATTTCAGAAAAAATTGAGGAAAAAAACATTTGTCCATCTTTCTCAAAAAAGATTGAATGAAACAAGCAACACTTGGAAAATTCAAAATTCTTTTCGAAACCGATCACTATAACTCGGATAAAAATTTATGATTTAAATCCGAAATACTGAATTTCAATTTGAGCAAAGAAAAAAAGCTTACGTATTCTGGAAAAAACCGATAATGTTAATAATGAAACGTACTTTTGACAGTGATTTTTTGTTCGCCGGTTCCTGGGTGAGTGAAAAGATCCACTTGAACGTTTACCTCGCCGACAGGTTGTTCTTGAGACGGAAGATCTACAAATAATATTGAAAAATTCTGCAAGTTTTGAAACAAATTTCAAAAAATGGTCAATTTGGTTGACCATTTATTTTATTTGAAAGTATTCTGCTTCAAATTTGATTATAAAAGATTTTTTTAGTTGAAATAAATCCACGAAAAATTCGAACTTTCAATATAAAAAAATTAGGTAAATTTGCAAGATCCTAGTAACCCTTTAAGACAACTTCAATGACAACAGCGTAACGAACGTGAAACACGTCTGTGATCCCAAAGAGGATACAAAATGGATGACTTGCATGAAACTTTTCAATATGTTTTCTTTCTCATCCTACGTCCTTTCAAGGTCCTTCGTCATAATTACTTGCCAACTCTAATCACTGAACTGTTTGATGTTAGCGACAAAGAAAAGTGCAAAGCAACCTTGCTGCTTCTGGCTGGTTATGAATGTCTTGATGAGCTGTTCGGTGGTTTGAGTATACAATGATAAAGCATATTTTAATGATTGCAATTCGGGAGATTTCTCGAAAAACGATTTCTTCAGTCCCTGGCCACCGGCATGAAAACATTCCTTCACAGCATCCAGCGCTGCATCCAATACCGTACATTGCTTAGGTGTTAATGAACGTTCATATTCTCGCGCAATATCCTAAATTCATTGATAAAAATTCATTTAATAATTAGTTCTACTGCACAAACCTTTTATATTTAGAACAAAAATCGCACAGAATTTGGAAGTATAAAATTAGTGCAATGGTTGCTGGTTTACCATCATTTCTTTCACCGAACTTATATTCTTCACTTCCTTCAAATGAGTTGACATTATCTTTGTCATGTCGCAAAAGACTTCAGCATTTGGTATTTGTTTCAAAATCTAAAATAAACCAACCGAAAAATTATTCCAACATTTTGATAGAATTCCATTCAAGTCTCATTTTTAACCATGAAAATTTTCAAAGTTTGAATTTGGAGTGAAATGAAACGAAGAATTTGAATAACCGTTGATCAATTATGAGATCAAAACTGAAATCATTTAAGAATTGAAAAAAACATACTGCTTTATTATCAAGCAACGGCAAGACAACCAACTTTTCCATGCTTATTATCGTTGCGCGCCACAATTCCTTTGGGAACAAATTTCAAAAAATTTGTTTAAATTAAAAAATTTCTGATCGAACTTTAATCAGTAATTGATTGAATGCAATAATTTGACAAAATATGACAAATGAATGATCGAATAGTAATTTAGTGAAGTTGGTAAGCAAAATGATAAAATTGGAAGTTTTGAAAATTTCAACAAAAATACTCTTTCATCACCGTCCCACCTCATTCATTAACTTTGCCTCAATTTGTAGTCCTTGACAATTTAGTGCACAATTACATTATAATTGAAATCAGTAAGCCTAATTAAAAGAATTCAATTTATTCCAAATGATGGGACGATAGCATTGCAAATCTTTTTACGTGAATTTCCAACAGGAAAGAGTTGTTAAATTCCAATTCTGCCAGAAAATTCCAATTCCCAACTTTCCAACTTCCAGTGAAAAGTAAAATTGTCAATTTAGTTTCACTTGTAATTAATGAACTAACGAAAAGTGTTACTTTCAGCAAATATTTCAACACTGTCTTTTCACATTGTGATGCATAATCCTGCAGCTTATCCTCCAGCAATTCCATCAATGGCTCAAGTACTGAGTCAACTTCCTGAAACTTTTGCTGAAATTTAATTTTTGGGCTAAATCTTGAAGTAATATTTACTAGCTGATTTTTTTTCCAATTTGTGTTTGTTGAAAATTGCTGGCAAATGTAATAAATTCCTTCTTTCTGCAAGAAGTTCTGCAATTAATTTTACTTTCATCTCAAATATATTCGAATCACAGAAATTCGTCTCATTGAAAATGAACTTTTGCAGACTATGAGTTGAAAAAACATCCCACAACTACAAATTTCAAATATTATTTTCAGCATTTATTTTAATTTGTGGTCAAATTGTGAACAATTCATTTCGCTGACTTTTCTTACATAAAAGAAGAAGAAATTCAAAATCGAAGAACTTATTTCAATCGATAAGAAATAACATTTCAGTGTAAGCTGCTCGGGTGACATACCCCAACTAATTGACTTTTCGGCAATTGAGGTCCTTTTATTTTACTTAAAATGACTCCCAATTTATTCATTTGTACGTGAATGTTTGGCACCAAACTTTCCACAAACTGTCCCGACAACTTATTCAGCACAGCGTTGAGCTTCTTTTGTAGATTATTCAAGACCGTATTCGCGGTGGGGTCGAGATTGGGACCTCCCATATTCTCGTAGATCTTCTCCAACTGCACCCTGGAAATTTTCATCTCTAAATGATCAGAGTTGATCCAACTGCTGTATGATACGCATGCTTCCATGTTCCGCGGTTATTATTATTCATTTCTCTTTCAGATAAATAAATTTCGATGGGGTTAAATGCTTGACCTCATTATTGAAATTCGGACAACAGGTAAAGCTAAATTACTGAATATTCACTAGAATGTAATTAGATTTCATCTCATACCTGATCGTTGAGTAACAATGTATCAAATGAAAACACGACTTTACTATGTCTCTTTCAAATCAAAAACAACAAGTACCATATGTTAAGACAACAATCAAAATTTCTTTAAATCATTAAAGAATACTTTAATGCGTCGAAAATGATTTCGTCAAGGAAACAAAACTTTACGAAAAAAACCAACCGAAGTTGTTGGACATTATTCATCAAAATGCATGCAAGTTTTTCATCGTTAACAAACTTGCTGAAATCCTTCTGCACCATATCCGCATATGCTAGCAAAACTTTGTTCAGTGTCTTCGAAAACCGTTTCATCATGTCCGCACACACTTCCGGATTTGGACAATCCATCTGTAATATACTGGTCAGATTGAGAAGAACGGAAACAAAACACTTCGCCTCCGACAATCCGAGTAGAAAAATGTGCTGGGAAAAAAACAAAGGAAACACGCCAGAATTCACGTGAAGAGAGACACGTGAATGCAGAAAGTAATCGAACTGAATTTTGCAATTATAAATAAATCATTCACTGGAAACAATCAAGCAAAAAAGTTCGTATGGTATTATTGGAATATGTTAGTTCAAACGTAAACTTGCACGTTGAATTAGACAAGATTCACTTGCTAACTTAACTAATCACTTTTAAAATTTTTGAATCGTACAGTAAGCATGATCAAAGTTGTTTTGCAAATAGGTTTTCTAAAAGTTACAAATTTCATAAAATAATTTTTTACGACAAATTTCATCGTTACGAAATATTTTGAATATCATTTTTGCAGGCCACATTTCAAAGAACATTCCTTTTCAGAATGTACTAATTAATCAACTTACTAGTTCATTTTTCCCTTTTTTCATTCCACATTCATTTCAGCAGTCAGCTAACTAATTATGAGTGTTAATTGCAGATTATCCTAGTACTTCTAGTTCAGCATTACAATTTAAATTTCATTTCACAATTTGTGGAAAAGAATTTTCCGATTTGATTATTACATTGAAAAGCTAAACTGTATTGTAATGAGTCATTTCACCTGTTTCAGTAATTTCAGCGCCTCATTCAGTTGTGTAAACACATCAATGACGGAATTGGAGAATTTGGTATGGTCGGAGGTTTGCGGGAAGTTATCACTCTTATCACGGTTGTATGCATTTCGCAGTATATCCATGGAATGCTCGTCGTTCTCATTTAGCCAGTCCATAACGAATGGTATGAACCAACTGCAACAGATCCTTACCTTACTGATCACTCATAACAGATCCCTACCTTAATGATCACTCATAACACATCCCTACCTTAATGATCACTCATAACAGATCCCTTACCTTACTGATCACTCATGACAGATCCCTTACTTTACTGATCACTCTTACCTTATTGATAGTATAATAAATACCTTACACCTTACTCACAATAAGATGAATTTGCATCAGAAGTTTCCATTTATATACGAATAACGTAAAGAAAAAAGTAAAAAATTTTAATTTTACAAAAATATGTCAACGAATCGCGAGATAATAAATGAGGTTTTTTGAAAGAAACTTTAAAATTTTAACTTTGTCGATGTAGCAACTTTTCCCTTCGTAAATGAGAAACCAATGTTCCCTTCAATCAATAATTTCTGTTTTCCAATGCATGAAAAGTGCCCTCAGCTAGGATGAGAAATAATGCAAACTCACGCAGGAAATTCCGGAATTGAAGCCTTATATTGCGGTAGATCGGCAATATATTTGGAGTAAAAGCCTTTGACTTTGAAATACAAATTCATATATTCCGGTGTGGCGCATTTTTTTGTTTGTGCATGTTCTGGAAGAAAAAGTAAGCAATTTCCTGATTCACTAAAATTTAAAATTTTCCAATAACTTTCACGTGATATTCCACGCGACAGCACACATCTACTCAATGTTGTTGCAGTCTTTTTTTTAAATTTCGTATAAATTATAGAAATTTGTCAGATATTTTAGGCAGATGCAGTACTGCCTCAATACTTGGCACTCTTTTCTTACTTATGAAGGATGAGTGATCGATTTATTTGAATACTAACTGGCTGAATTGGATGACCGCCATGAAGTTATTTAAATCATTCCAAATATAAATTGATAATTAATTCTTAAGGATCCATAAAAAAAGTCATTAAAAAAAGGTCAAATTTCCTTATCAGACAAATTTTCATTTTTTTAAATACACACATCTTTGGCAACAATTATTACTTCGAAATTTAACTTTGATGTACGCATTAAAGTATATCGGTCTTGATGAATTGTAATTTCCTGTATCCTCAGAAATCAAAATATTGATTTCATTATTTTTGAAAAAGAAAAATTTTTGTCGCTTAAATTAAATCGATAATTACCATTTGGTTTTTTAGATGATGATTCAAATTTAAATGGAATGCAGTAAAGTGTTTTTTTCCAAATTATTTTCATAATTGATTATTGATTATGTTCAAGTGAAAAAGCAAATGGTAATTATAAATTTGGTTTAAGCGACAAAAAATGAAATGAACTTTGCTAACCTTCCAAGGCCATTTGCAAATCAGTTTTGTACAACTGCCATAACGTCGATGCCGATAAACTTCCCACGTTTAATTCCTGTGGAAACTGATTCAGTACGGGCGAATAGATATTTTTATCATCTTCGATCACTCGCA
Source organism: Madathamugadia hiepei (assembly GCA_013365335.1). NCBI lineage: Eukaryota > Metazoa > Nematoda > Chromadorea > Rhabditida > Onchocercidae > Madathamugadia > Madathamugadia hiepei. The sequence goes on from JABVXS010000174.1 coordinate 46,005, forward strand.
TAATATAATCGAGAAAATCAAACCAGAAATTTACACTATCCGCCGGCGCACCGTCGTCGTCACAACAACTTTCGAACATTAGCTGATACGTCGCCTGGAAATTCAGTGCTAATTTCGATATTTGTCCTAGTTTTGAACATGCAAAGATGTTGAGGTTTCGCTAAATTCCAACATATTCCACAAAAACAAATCCAATATTTAACTTTATCCCTTCTCTGTTGTTCAAATTATTAATTTTCCAATTGTATGGTTGAAATATTTAATTATAAATTTCCTAGTTAAAAATAAAAACGGATAGTCGATGCCGTTTTAAATGTTTTGGCTTAAAAATTGAATTGAAATGAAAGAGATGGGAAGAGACACCTGCATGCAAGCCTTGGCGCATTCACTCACGACATTGGAAGCACGTGGCGGACTGGCTAACTCCAATACTTTCATCCGAAAAAATGTTATCGATGTCAGCAGGTCGACGGTTGATTTCAGGTCAGCTAATTTGGCAGGTGATGATGATGGGAAATACTTCTGCAAAATACTGTTAATTAAAATTTCAAACTGATTTGTTTGCGATCAAAGGTATCTCTTACAATTACGAGGTTAATCAGTTTGGCGTGAAGATAACCAAAGATATTCCTTTATGTGTAATCAGTATGGCAGCTTTATCAGAGTACCATATCTGTCACACCCCACCGTCGTGTACAAGTATGGAATTTTCAAAATAACAGCAATAAACATCGAAGCAAAGAAAAAATGGTAGAAAGCATAAATTTAAGACGGCTTCATCTATGCTGGTAATTAGCACTAATTAGCTGCTCGAACAATTCGTGACAGATAAATGGGAAGTGCTACATCACTGGCTAACTTCAAATGTCAACAGTATTCAATAAGTTAACATAAACTGAAAAGGATGAAACGCATTTCATAAAACAATAAATTTTTGAGCGGAATTTAGTGGTTAAGTAAGACTTCAGTAAAACCTTTGAGTAAATAGATGTATTGTGTTGAGAGGAAAAGAAAAAAACGAAATTGAAAGCAAATGAAAATGTCAAAACTGCGAGAGTGCCAAAGTACAGCAAACTAAACGCCAAAAAATTACTTGCGAAAGGTGAAATAAATAATGCGCTATAGACTGGGTGACAAATATGAATTCAAAATTAAATTTAAACATTGATTTGACTTTTGAAAAATGCACTTGTAATGTATTAAATTTACTTTTAAATTTTTGAATATTCTTCGTAGTCAAATTGCTTGACAATTCAATACAATTTGGGCAGTCATACGGAACGCACTTAATTGAAATTAAGATATTAAAAAAAAACTTTTCGAATTTAAAATTCCGCGCACTTCTCTTTTCTCTTTTCGCACTAATTAGTTAACGAAACGTCAAAAAATGAGTCCCAAAATAATTCTATCAATTGATAAATTATTAAAAGGTGGAGATTGTTATTAGGTCACAAAATCGTTGTAATAATTCCTCCTCCATTGTTTCCTTCCTTCAGCGTTTGTTCTGCTTGGCTGCAGGGTCCGTCCGCTCTCTGTGTTCCCTTCCTACGTCCGACTCCA